>VZQC01011619.1:442200-599984 GCA_009823505.1 Rhizomys pruinosus
GTGTGGAGAGGGATCAATGTAAAAGAACAACACAAAGACTGCGGTGCATCAGAAAACGGACTGAAGAGGTGAACAGGAGGTGGGAAGTGGGGAGGGAACACGGTTGGACTTATAGTCGATTATGAGCAATATTAATTAAAAAGGAGTTACAACAAGTAGTCCAATTTCCCCTCCCAGACTCTGTCTACAAGTTACATGGTGTAAGGGACTTAGTAAAGTAATATGTGAATAAACAACATTGGTTTAAAGTTTCTGATAAAATGGTAATGCACCTGAGTTAATTGAAAATCTAAATTGTTGTTGTCCACATCTGTTTTACCTAAAATCTGTACAACAATAACTTTGAATTGGCACGATGATCAATGTTCTCTATAATTTTTTTTTTTTTTTTTTTTTTTTTTTTTTTTTTTTTTTTACCTGTAGGATGATTGAACTAAAAATTGTTTGCTTCCCAAGTTAACAACACACATCCGTCACCCAAAAACATGGGTGAATTTGATGAAATCTGCGCCTTGATTCCAGCCTATAGGTATGTATAATACAACTGCCTTTTTGAGACTCATGGGTCAAGAAAACTAAAACCTAAAATGAAAAAGGGGGATACAGATAGATATGAAACCTTTTTGTCAAAAACCTTGCAATTCAAATCTTAAAACTAACTACAGGAAAAGATTTGTATTTTCCAACAGGTCAAAATGTCACCAACTTAATGGCTGATAAAGAAAATATACAGCTTTGCATTGTATAGGATGTACCAGGAAGTGCCAGCAGAAAGGCTGACCCATCTGAACATTGAAAGGAAGAAAAGCCTCAGATTGCTACAGACATCAAACCCCTCAGTGGATCCTACTTGTAATAACTATTTATAATGAGTCCTAATGAAACTTACCTTCTAGGTGCTGCAAGGTTTTAATACGAGAGACTTTCTTACCTCCCCCCATAGAACAAGGAAAATTATGATGATGATGATGAGGTCGTTCTCTAACTGTAAATTGGAGCCAACTGCTATAGAGTTAATCTCTTATAAAACCAGTAAAACTGCCTTCTTTAATTGACTAATAGACATAGGAACTGTGAAAAGGATTGTTCTCTATTCAGATCCAAATATAATACTAAAGTCTCCTTAAGCTATGCACTTAAGCAAAATATTATTAATACAGGAGAGCTCTGATATCAGCAATGGATTATTCTACCAAGGAGATGTTGGCCAGGGGATCCAAGCCCCCCCAAAAGGTAAAGGCTTCTTGCCTGTAAACTGGGATACCTGCAAGAAGAGAGGCAGTAAGACCCTGCTGTCGAAGACCTGATGTAAGCATGGGAAAGATGCATTGAGACCACACTTGCAAGTGTACAGTTGGTCTCTGGAATACCAGATAGTGTTACCAATAAACCAATAAAGCAAATATATGTCTCCTTGAGTCAAGCAAGACTGCTCTGTCAGCACCAGCTACACCTCACCTGCCTGGAAATACTGTGCAGTAGTGGTAGCCATATGCCCATATATCCCAAATTTAATTGGCTATTAGCACTCTCCTTGGAGGAATAACCCATGGCTGATGCCACAAGCTTACATCCTCTAGTGGTTAGGAGATGTTATAAGCCATAGTAAGACCCTGTCATATTTTACAGAAAAAAAAAAAAAACGTAATTCATGGATTAACATACCATCCAAACATCTGTGTCTATACCAAAGTAACCTACCATAACAATTAATACTATTTAAATACCTACATATCTAATTGCTTGTGCTTCATTAGTAGGATTGAAAGGTTATTCATGGACAAACTGTCAGCCCATGAAAGGAAACAGCCAGAATTGACCAGAGTCCAAGACAACAGCTCCAGAGAAAGTAGACTGTTTTGCCTCCCGTCCACCTGTGCCTCTTTTCTAAGCCTAGGGAACAATCTGCGGAAGAGGGGACATGATAGAATGTAAAGGCTGCGATTGGGGTGAATGGTGAAACTACAGCAATATAGACTGGACACTTATCTGATCAACTTGATTGAACATACAAGCCCACCCCCACCAGCTGGATGGTGGGACCCATGGGCTGTGTGGGTTTGGGCACAACTGCTTGCAAATTGGTTTTATATGAAGGATGCTTGTACTCATAAATTATTATTTATTGTTAAAAAATGAAAAAATAAAGTAATTAAAAAAAGAAAATAAAAAATAGACAAAAGTCATTGAGGAACCTGATAATTCTTAAAAATCATATTGATACAATTTCAAATTTTATATTTAAGAAAATATGATTCAAATGAATGGCTTCAAATTCACACTATCCAGGTAATGTAATTTGGTATTTAAAAGTAAAATAAAATAATAAAGTAGTATAAACCCAAGATTAGAAATTCACATAATATAGATGGAAGATTATTTCAAAAGCATTAGCCCCTCAACTTCATGAAGTCTTTTATTGCAAGATATTACTGTTGAGTTAAAATGTCAGCATTTGTGTTTGTGTGTGTGTGTGTGTGTGTGTGTGTGTGTGTGTGTGTTAGTTTTCATCACTATGACAAGATATCTGACGGCAACAATTTAAAGGAGGAAAGAAAGACTTGCTCTGGTTCATGGTTTTAGACCATGGTCAGTTGGTCCCATGCATTTGAGCAGCACATCACCATAGTTGGGTCTGACCTGAAGTTTTCACCTCCTTCCAAAATAACATCACCACCAGGGAGTCAAGCCTTGAACACATACATGAAGCTTCACATAGAAAACATAACCAAATCCAATTATCATCTATTAAGCATAACTAGCCGAGCATGGTGGCACATGCCTTTAATCCTAGCACTCAGGAGGCAGAGGCAGGTGGATCTTGGTGAGTTCAAAGCCAGCCTGGTCTACAAAGTGAGTTCCAGGACAGCTGGAGCTACAGGGAGACCCTGTCTTGAAAAAAACTAACTAACTAACTAACTAACTAACTAACTAAATAAATAAATAAATAAATAAATAAACCTGTTGTGCTAGATAGCTTTAGTATCAACTTGAGACACTCAGGTTGAGGGAGCCTCAATTGGAGAATTTCCTCCCTTGGATTGGCCTATGGCCATGTCTGTGAAATATTTTCTTGATTGTCGAATGATGTGGGAGGTCCCAGTCCACTGTGGGTGGTGCCACCCCTGGGCAGGCTGTTGTGTATTGTATAAGAAAGCAGGCTGATCATGGGCCAGGAGAGCACACCAGTAAGCATCATTCCTCTATGGCCTGTGCTTCAGCTCCTGCTTCCAGGTTCCTGTCCTGAATTTCCATGTGGGGCTCCCTCAGGGATAAACTGTGACCTAGGAGATGTGAGCCAAATAAACCCTTTCCTCCCCAAGCTGGTTTTGGTCAGAGTGTTTTGTAGTGTCGATGGAGAAGCAAATTAGAACATCTGGTGTATACTTTTAATTAATAATGCACTAATGCAGACTGTTCTATACTTAATTATTACTCCACACATCTTGGAACTGCTTTCAGTTTGAGTCATCTCATTGTTTCTTCCTTGAATATATCACAATATATGTAAGAAATAATCACTGTTCAATAGTTCACCGTGACTTGTTAGATTGCAAGAGTTTAGTAAGCTGTTCCCCTTCTTTGGTTTTTAGTGACCACCCAAGCAAGATCCAGCAGATGGCGATATGACAACATTCTGGGAAATGAGAACTAGCAAGCAACAAAAAAAACCAAATCTCTTCCATAGTGAAAACAAAAAGAGAATTTCAGCTATAACATTCTTTCTGGATTTAGGAATGATTTCTGACAAAATAACCTAAGTTTATGTGGGCTTTGACAGTTAAAGTGTCATTTAAAAGCCTTACAAAAAGGAGAAACTTTTGGAAAAAATGGATCAGGCAAACAACAAGTCCCTCCCACATGTACTATCCCCACAGATCCTCCAAGAACCAACAAGGCAAGGCATTCAAAACTATCCTCACTATGCAAAGGAGGAATTACATTTTCATGTTTTCTAAAGCCATGGTCAAGGAGATCTTGTACAGGGCTTCTGACTCCAAAACATCTCCCAAATTCATCATGGTTCATTACCATTCAGAAATTATTGGAGAATTATCTCTAATAGTTATTAAAGAAGTCATATTTCATTTCAACTTAGGACCAGCCAAAACTAGACACTGTATCTTAGAGAACAGACTCTTATTTAGGTGGCTGTATCACAATCCATTGGAAATTTTGAAGTACTAGAAAAGCGATCAATTCATCTCTGTCAATATATTGTCAATGGTGTACCAATATGCCCTGTAGAACCTCTAAAAGAATTCTGCTGGGAGGTGGGGTTCATCAATTTCTGGGACCTCCCAATTGCCAAGGCTTTCCCAGTTACATATGTAACTGACCACAGCTAAGATCTAAGTTTTGAGTGGGAAGCAAAAATGATTACTTCAATGTCAAAATGCTTTCTCATCCCTTTATTATACCCTATAAAACAGAAATCTTAAGTGCAAATTGTCACCTGTTCACTTTACTCTCACATTAAGGAATGTTAATGGTGGCATCCAATAGTACAGTAATGTGAAATGCTAAAGAGGCAGGTATGACGTTTGATATACATAAAACCAGAGTAATTTTTAGAGAAGCTTAAAATCAAGAACATGTAATGAAATAATGCCATTTTCCCAGGAGAAGGGAAATATAAATACCCTGGGGAAATGCCAGTGTGGACTTCTGTAGGAGAAGATTGGCATGGGTATCCGTCATTACTGAGTTCATTGAACTTCAGAAAAAAAAAAAAAAACTTAAACTGCTCTATGATTAGGCTCATATTTCCATTCAATAAGAAATTCATGCCATGTTCTCTAACCTGGAACAGAAAAAGAATGGCCAGTTACAATAATACTTTATCGCAACTGTCATTTCCTTTTCACTCAGTTTACCCTGAGTTATGCCAATTGGATTATGACATTTTTAAGTAGTAGCTATGGCATGAGCTAAAACAGAGTTGCCTTCCCCCAGATAATGAATGCACATGAACACATGGTGTTGGATTCGTTTTCTTTATCCAGAATTTAAGGGAAATCTTAAAACTCAGATTATAATGGATTCTGGCATTAGAAGTTTGTATGTCTATAAATCTGAAAAAATTGCAATAGTTAATGTACAAATTCATTAGGACATTTTTAGAACTGAAGGTGGGATTATGCCTGGTTTAAAGAAGACCACAAGATGGCACTGTCTCACAAGGCTAACTTCTGAGAAAACTAGCCTCCTCTGCAATGTGTTAGGTAAGACTGCCAAACTGACAACTGAACTCATCTTCTGCATCAAGCATGAGTTTTGTGTATTGGTAGATCCATTGGTTCATTTTCCCACTAGCTTTAAAGGTTGTTCTTTGTGATGATGCTCCCCTAAAACTACTTCTGAAAACTGAGAAGCCCATGAGGTGGCCTCTGCTGAAGAACCTGAGGAGAGAGCAGTAGCTTCTGTCATAGAACTAGAAGACATACATTTGCAGTCTAGTACCTTAGATTCACTCCATGGATGCATTAAAATAAAATAAACTGCCACAATTTCCTTGTCTAGAAAAATATAGCTATAGATACTCATGTAGTTGTTATGATCATAAAATTGTATAACATATATAAACACCGACCTTAATAGCCTTTAAAAGAGCTATGTCCTCATGAAAACACACACACACACACACACACAAACTACTGTGTGAATTATTCCTCTCCATGTTACTTATTTTCATCTTGTTCTTTGAAGCAAAGTTTGTATAACAATTTATGCCCACCGTATCTTAGGTGATTTAGAAAGAAGCAGTGAACAGAATAGAGGGCATCATCTACCTGATGGAAATCACACAATAACTATGTATTATCATACCCAGTAAAGCAATGCAGGGTAATCAAGGAGGCCCCTTCCACCTGTGAATGTACAATGGTGGTAGAGAACTTGTCTGACTTTTCTCTGGTCTCAAGTTCCATCTCCAGCATCCCCTCAAATGAAACAACAGCAACAACAAAAGAAAGCTTCTTATAAAATAATATTTGCTTTTTAAAACATAAATTTTGGGGAAAAGACACTATTGTAATCCTAGAAAATAAAAAAGTATAAGAAAAAGAAGTAACTACAATCCTAACAATGTAATTCTCTCATATTAATTAACATCAGAAAATTTATTGGAAGAACAGGGAGAGAAAAGTTGGAACCATGCATAAGGCCAGACTTTGTACTGCATCGTGAAAGCCCCTGAAAGTGCTCAGAAATTGTTCTAAGATGGCTCATTGCTTTTAAGCTGAAGGATGACTTAATTGTATTATTTCAAGTCTATTTCAAATGTACAAGCATGACATGAACAATAAATGACCAGTTGAATTGCTTAGTTATTTTGCTTAATAATTCCCAAACTAGAGCAAGGCCATTATACTTTCTGAACGTTTAAGAATAAACATTCGATCCTGTGGTTGCAACAAAATTTTAGAGTTACTTATAAGGGAATAATCTCCAGACAACAATGAAAATACTGACATTACTTCCCAGCAGCATTGAGATCCATGTAATAGTGTATATTTTATTCTGCCTCAAAAATATTAACTGTTCTCTGAAATGGGTGATTTTTCTCCCAGAAGAAAGAGCTTTGCTATGAGGTTTGGCTCAGCCATATTGAATCAACATGCAGTCATGTGACAGTCATCAATAGCTATGTGTGGCAGAAATATCTGTCTCTTTTGGGCTGTTGATTTAAGAAAGTTGGTTAGTTTTCTTCTCATTTCTTTCCTTTATTCTACTGAAAAATAAAGGACTACTGGGCAATAGATGATGAGGAAGGCACAAGATAGAAGAGGTTCAGCTTCTTAAGTGACTAGGGAAAAGGAAGTACCCACTCATGCCAAACACCTATAAGGGCTTTTTCCCCTCTTTATAATATGGATCTTTTCCTTCCATGAATTCTACTGATGATCTAATCTGCTCAAGAAAAAAGGGATTCATTGGAGGGAAAATCAAAGAAGACATGAAACAGTCAGTGGGCTGTGAAGATCTTTAACTCAGATTAGAAACACTGTGGGAAGCTTTCCTTTTGTGCCAAACAGGGACCACACGGCCCTGCTAAGGGGATGGGGACACAGCATCTGCCAGCAGCTGCTGTAGGAAACTGGCCTCTCTTGGAGCAGAGACCAGTTGGCTACTTCCTGTAGCCTGGCCTATGTGGTACTTCCAACTCAGGCCCTTAGCCTGGAACCATGAGACACGTGTCCCACTCTTGGCTGTGACTTTCCCCCTGCCCAGAGACTGCTGAACCCTGGACAGGAATTTCCAGGCTGATGGTTGTTGGCCTGTCTTCATCCTATGTCCACTCGCAACACCAGCTATCCAGATTGGTGGTCTGCACAGGGACCTCTTTCCAACCCACTGGCCACCCGAATAAAATGCAAGCCTGCCTTGGCCTGTATGTGTACAATAATTAAAAAGATGATGGCCAGGAATTCTGTGATGATGTTACTGGGAAATTCAATTTATTCCTTGCTACAGCCTGCTTTTATAAACCAAATGACGTCAGTTCTCAGTACTAATCATAGACCCCAACTCTGCGCCACTGCACACCATTTCTCCACCCAGCATCACACACCTAGGCCACATCATTTGCTCCTCCTTGGGGCAGGGTCAGAGACATCCCTTGACTCTCATCCACGTGGTGCCCTGAGGCATGCTAGCTAAGAGCTATCCCCCAACTCAGTTCAGGCTATGGGAAGTAGCTGACTCGTCTCTGCTCTGAGAGGCCAGTTCTCTACAGCAGCTGCTGGCAAGTGCTGTGTCCCTGTCCCCTTAGCAGGATCCTGTGGTCCCTGTTCGGCACAAAAGGAAAGTTTCCTACAAAACACTAGATGGTAAGATTTATGAGGCTAAGAATCTCTGCTGTCAGAGACTCCATTAATATTACACAGAGCATAATTTCTGGCACATCATGAAAGCTGGATGCGTGAATATTGTATGAGTGAAGAATGGATGGAAGGATGGGTGATGACTGAGTTAATAAATCCAAGACTAAATTTTTAGCTCCCTAGTTGTGAACTTGGCAGAGAGATGAAGACAAAACTACTCCAATTCAACTGATGATCTTTGGTCAAAAATCTGGAAAAGCCCAGCTATACCCCCATCCTCAATATCCTATTTCTTTAGCAACATGTCTTCAAGAATCCATTGCTATGTTGGAGAATGGGAGCAGAGGGTTACTAACCTAAGGAAGAGGGTGATGTGGAGCAAGATCTCAGGTCACTGGGAGCCAAGGTTCTAGCTAAACAGCTGAGAAGTAGACACAAAGCAAGAAAAGAGGATCTAATGTTGTACTCAAAAGGATGAAAGAAGAAACTTTAGGAGAAACCACAAGAAAATATCAAACTGAACACTGAATAAAAACCCATTTTTACATCAATGCCTACCCCATGTTCACCTTCCTCAAGCTACCTTGAGTGTACTGTTTGTGCATTAAAATTGCTTTCCTTTTCCTCACTGGAAATATTTGTTACATTAAACAATTCCATGATAACTAAATTCCCTGTGTAGTAATAATGTAAGTTACAAATATCTGTCTTCCTTTTTAAGATGTTTCTCAGCCATTTCTATTTCCTCACTTGTGAAGTCTCTGCTCAGCTCTTTACTGCATCTTTTGAATGAGTCATTTGTTTTTTGAATAGTTTTTATATTCTGGATGTTAATGCTCTGTCAGATGTATTGCAGTGAAGGTTTCCTCCCGCTCTGTGGGTTTTCTTTTCACTTCCCTGACTGTTTCTTTTGCTGTACAGAAACTTTTGAGTTTAATAAGGTCCCATTTGTCAATTATAGACCTTATTTCCTGAGCAGCTGCTGTCTGATTTAGAAAGTCTTTTCCTACATCTATGTCTTGTAAGTTTCTGCCAACTTTTTGTTCTATCACCTTCAGAGTTTTGGGTTTCACATTGAGGTCTCTGATCCATTTGGAGTTGATTGATTTTTTTATATGTTTTTAAATTTAATTTTTATTGATGCTTTGTGTATTTCGTACATCATTTTCCAATTCAGATCAGTCATATTTCCCTTTCCCTTCCCCCCCACCCCCATCCCATCCCAGATCATGCATTCTGCTATAACTGTCTTGCATCTTTCTGGGGGGTTTTTTGTTTCTTTTTTTAAGGAAACAGCCAGAATTGACGAGAGTCCAAGTCAACAGCTCCAGAGAGAGTGGACTGTTTTACTTCTCATCCACCTGTGCCCCTTTTCTAAGCCTAGGGAACAATCTGCGGAAGATGGGGCGTGGTAGAATGTAAAGGCTGCGATTGGGGTGAATGGTGAAACTACAGCGATGTAGTCTGGACACTCATTTGATCAACTTGATTGAACAAACAACCTGTCACCCCCCCACACTGGATGGTGGGGCTGTGGGGGTTTGGGCAAAACAGACTGCAGATTGGTTTTGCACGAAGGATGCTTGTACTCATGGATTATCACTTATAGCTAAAAAATGAAAAAAAAAAAAAAACAGAGAAAAATGGAGTTGATTTTTGTACAGGGTGAGAGGTAGGGGTTTAATTCTATTTTCTACAAGTGGTGATCCCGTTTTGCCAACAACATTTGCTGAAGATGCTGTCTTTCCCCCATTGAGTCTTTTTGGCCCCCTTGTCAAATATGAGGTGGCTGAAATTGTATGTGCTCAAGTTTCGAGTGCTTACTCGAAACTTGGACTTCATTTTGGGGGACCATGAAATACCCCAATGTGGAGCAAAAGTGCAGGATTGATGGTTGGGGTTGCCAAGGAGGAACCTTTGAGCACTTCCTTAAGGAAAACATGACATCTTTTAAGGAAGAAAAATAATCTTCCAATTCAAGTGATACGTGTATGCATGTATGTATGTATGTATGGTGTATATTTATGTATATATCTACATATAATGTACAATACAATTTGGAGAGAACAACGACAAAAGAACTGAAAAAAATCTGGAGAGACTGGAGAGAGATGCGGGACATGTATGGCGGAGTGCAGAGACTTGGGTGGGATAGGGGGCATGGAAGGAGAAGCAACTCTAGATTTGATGGAGAAATGATGTGCGACCTATGGAAAAAGCTAATAATGGTGATAATATGGGCTGGAGAGATGGACTAGTGGTTAACAGCGCTGACTGCTCTTGCAGAGGACCCGGGTTCAATCCCCAGTACCCACATGGAGGCTGAGAACCATCTGTAACTCCAATTCCAGGAGAACTCCAGTTCCAGGGGAATCCGACTCCCTCTTCTGACCTCTGTGGCATTGCACGACACGGGTGTACAGACCTACATGTAGACAGTACATTCATACACATAAAAAAATAAATAAAATAAAAAATATTTTTTAAAATGACTGATAATTATAAAATTTGTCTTTGCCTTCAAAACATAAAATTGATTAACTTAAATGTATGGTATATTTTGTCCTAGTAAATTTTAGAAAGAAAAAACAATAGTGTGTATGAGATCAGAATATTTTAAAGACATTTTGACCTTTTTTGCTAATACTGAACTTGAAGTTATTGGCCAAATTTGTAGGTCATGGATGTGCTTCAAGTTCTATAATGTCACTAATGTCTACTGCTTTAATTGATTTAGTCTAACATCTGACTTCAGAATTTCTGCTCTGAATTGAAATGTTGCTATGGCACTGTTAGATCAATTCCCTAGGATACCTCTAGATGGCGTCAGCTCATAAAATATAGCTGAAGGTGCCTTCCATGTTTATGTGCCTTACCAGTGATTCATATGAATTACAATGCCAGACATTTTGCCAATTTAAGTTGTCTTTTAGCATACTGAATAAAAATAGGTCCCACCTAACCAGCAAAGTCAAGATGAAACATTTACTTGGTTCAATTACATTGGCAAAATGTAGAAATGTGATCCTGACCATTTGGAGTTCACTCATCTCTGAGTTCAATTTATTTTTATTCTTTTCTTTACAATAAAAGCTATATATGCAGTCAGGAGTAGGAGCATACACCTGTAATCCCAGCATTTAGAGAGATGGAGCCAGAATATATATATATATAATACATACTCATATACTATATCACTTATAGGAGATAGTCAATACATCCCTATTATATAATAGGGCCTAACTTACTTATAATTCAGTTATCATTGCCTGCCTAAGACAGGTTTCAAGTTTCCTGGGAGTCTTATTCACTGGACTGAATAACCTCACTAATCACAGGACTCCAAAGAAATATGGATTTAAGCAGCCATAAACTAGTTGTGTGTAACCTCTCTGAGTTTGGTTTCCTCAATAGTAGTATGTGGACACTGTCTGATTTCAGTAGTTGTAGTGAAAGTTAATGAGATGATACATATAAAGCAGTCCTAGAGTTTAATACAGTAGAAGCTCAGTGGCAGCCATCCCTTTATTTTATTCTGATTTTATGTGTGAACCCTGACACATTCCTACCCCAAACCTAATCTACTGAATAGGAGTGCCTACCTGAACAGTCCCTCAATGGATTTGCCTGTTATGTTGCAATCTCTTACTCTTCGGGGCCAACCAAGAGGTTTAATGCTGGAGAATTTCCCAGTCCTATCACCAAATTGACTTGTCAAACCCTCTTGCTCCACCAAACTCTGTTGACAATTCTGTTGCAAACTCTCCATGTGTCACTGTTTCTAAGCTGCACTTCAAATCCCAAATGCTTCCAAACTTTGTAGTTCAGAAACTGCCTTCCAGTGTACAGTCCAAGACAGAATACATAGTAGGACCACAGGGAAGTTTGTGTGAAGGAATGAATGACCTGGAGCTGACCTAACCTTGACCACAATTGTAATATCCTGATTCCCACAGTAGTTTCTGCGAAGATTGCAAAATCAATCCACTGTGCCCTTTTCCCAGGGTAGTGGGAGGACTGCTTATCTAGTGTCTTTGATTTAGGGCCAGAAGGAATTACTATTAGGAAGATTGCTCTACTGCAAACAGTAAAGTTCTTACTGTATTTGTTTTCTTATTTTCTTCTTTTTTAACTCCCTCTGTCCTATCAGGCTACAAAGGATAAGGCTAAATTTGTGTCCAATAAATGGCTTTGATGAAGATGTAAAAAGGGAGACACAAGACTATAAATAGTTTTACTAGATTTCTGGTATTGTACGTAATTCAATGTTTTAGGGTATTATTTGAACTCTCTAATTACAGAACCTAAAAAAATTGCCCACTGTCAAAAGGCCCCACTATTCTGTTAAAACATGAATTTCTCCTTTACCAAAACTAATTTGACCAATGATTTAGAAACAAAAAGTAATGAAAGAAATAAGGATTATCTGACAGTTTGGGGACTAAAGAACACATAGCTTGACTATCTTAGCCATGTTTTTGTTTTTGCCTTGGCTTCCTTTCAACATGAAGTTTGGGGTGGGGGGGCAGAGGTCTTGATAAACTCAATCACTTAACTAAGTAGAAAAACACTTTCTGTGCTTTCCAGTATTCAAATAAGCTCTTTATACACTCTTTAAAACTGACTGAGGAGATGTTTTGGGTTTTTTTGTACCTGCTACCATCCTGAAAGCTATTTAAATTCATTAATGGGTGGAATGATTACACTGTGATACATTTTGCTTGAAATTTAACTGTGGTTTACAGATCTTAGACAAGTTTTATAGTAATTTCATGCATATAAAAGATTTGAATAACTCAATGAAATTTTTATAATGGGTTTAATTATCCAGTGGAAAACAAAATTTAAGAGGATAATAAAACATGAAATAATATGAATATGCTCCTACCCGGGCAAGGTGGTGTGCAGCTTTAAGCTGAGCACTCAGGGGGCAGAACAATTGGATCTCTGTGAGATTGTGGTCAGCCTGGACTACATAGGGAATTCTAAGACAGCTGAAGCTACAGGGAAACCCTGTCCAATTAAACAAAATATGCTTAATACATAAGACATTAATTGCATACAGTCACTCTTGACCAGTTCTTTTCATTTCTGTAGACAGGGACACCAGAATGCAGATCATCATAGACCAGTCAAAGCCAGGGGTCAGTTCCCTCTGGAAAGAGCTGTAACTTTACGGATGATCCCAGAATGCAGGCCGAATGGGTATTCCACACTAAAAATTAGTTTAAACTTTTACAGATTAGTTTCTAAGCTGAAATTATTATTATTGTTGTTGTTATTATTATTGAGTTCAAGTGTATTGGGAACATCTCACCTTTAATCTACATCCTGCCAACACATCCTACATGCCAACATGCAGTCACACGTTTATGCATGAGAAGATCTCATGAGGGCTCAACTTGGTCTTCAAAGGGGGAAGTTTAGCAATATTCTCAAATGATTGCAGAAACCTATATGGATTCTCAGATGACTTTTCTGGTGATATTTAGTAATCTAAGCAAATAACTTCCAGTAGCATTGTCCTTCTCCTCTCCTCTTTTTGTCTAATTCTCAATGTTTCCTCTCTTTATGCATCTTATGATTTGAGGTGACTAACATGTAATTACATAGAAGGAACACCAGATTCCATAGTAACTGGCTTTAAATTACATCATTCCAAATTAAACCTCTCCATAACACACAAAAGCTGGAAATTTATTACAGTGTAACAAAGACACACAGAAGTGCAGCTAATGCATGTTTGTATAAGTCATCTTCCCAGGGCAGTGCTTCATATCCTCATGGGACAACCATGTGATGATCATGTGACACTTGATTGTATGTCATGTACAATTATTTTCTATGTAACAAAATAAATTATATTAAACATTCTCAAACAAATTTAATCAGAAACTGCCCTTGAAAAAAACATTGGATGATATGGATTTTGTTGTTATCCATTAAGAAAATTATTTGAAATTTGTATAATATACATTTTCTGTAGAAGGATCAAAAATAGACATTGAATGGACAAGGGAAAAACAAGAAATTAAAATAGAAGAAAGACATCTAAAAACTGAGGATACTGAGATGACTTCCCAAGGAAAATCCATCAAAATCTATTTCAAATATCGTTTCTTGATGCAATAATATGTATTACAGGCTCAGCAACTTGATTGAAGTAAAGATTTAATAGCATACATTTATTAAAAAGTAAATATCTTGGGGCTGGAGAGATGGCCTAGTGGTTAAGAGCGCTGACCGCTCTTACAGAGGACCCAGGTTCGATCCCCAGCACTGACATGGTGGCCGAGAACCGTCCGAAACTCCAATTCCAGGAGAACTCCAGTTCCAGGGGAATCCAACACCTCTTCTGACCTCCGCGGCATTGCACGACACGGGTGCACAGACCGGCATGCAGACAGTACATTCATACACATACAGAAATAAATAAAATAAAATAAAATTTAAATAAAAAGTAAATATCTCTAGTCAGAAGCTGAATGTTCTCCCGCTTGGTTCCTCAGAGAGGTAGAAGTTCTTGGGTTTTTGTCAAGTTCAAGTTTCCACAGTTGCAAGCCATGAGTGTTGTTATTAGCCAAGAAACAAGAATGTGCCAATGCAGCTTGTGCAATACTAGTGTTCTTGAATATAAAGTGTGCCAACAATATTAACCTGTTGGTACAAATAGCCTTGATTAATAAAGATCATACCATCTTGACTTTTACCCAAGTTGTTCCAACTAACAATTATTCAGAGGTTCATGCCATTAAGAAATTTTAATAGATCAATTATTAAACTTAATTTATATTTATGTGATTTATCTCTCACAGCTATTAAATAAATATACTTAACATATGGTTAATGGAAACCTAATACTACTGAATAATTATTTGATGTTAACAAAGAACAGATTATATTCAGATCTTGTGCAATTTATAGTGCATGTGATATTTATTAGTGCTTGGCTGGTTGTTTCCAAATTTCTTCCAATTTTTTTAACTGAAATTGTTTTGAATTGAGCTTAGTGAGCAAGATGAGCACTCTTTTATCATCAAAGTTTCCAGAGAATAATAATGAAAATCAGTGATGTAATTGGATAACTATCTCTATTGCCTAGCAATACAAAAGAAAATACAAATAGGAGAAATATCCAGTAAGGCACACCTCAGATAATTATCATAATTTTTCTTTTATCAGTTATAAACATATTGCCTTGGATCCATCAAAAGTGATAGAAACCTTTCTACATGTTAAGATAATGGCACACTTGCTATCATGTCTACAGTCTTTAAATTTTACTGAGAGGTCATTGGATATATGTACTTTAAAAGGTATCTTACAAGAAATAATTCACAACATTTTTCAAACATCTAATATTTAAAACACGTGTATTGCTCATTATCAATAGCAGGGCTTTAGTTTTTAAATAAATATACTTATACCAAAAATATAATTGTGCATGCCTTTAATCCCAGCCCTCCTGAGGCAGAGATAGCCAAATCTCTGTAAGATCAAGGTCAGCCTGGTTCTTTTTTTTTTTTTTTTTTTTTTTTTCAGCCCTAGGTTCTAATATGGCAAATTCCAGCCACGCTGATGCTACAGGAAGACCCGGTTCTCAAAAAAAGAAGAAAAGATATATATATATATATATATATAAAACAATCAAAACAATCAAATACTATCTGCCCTCTCCTTTTCTCCATTTACGCTGACTCAAAACCATCTGATGTTCTGAATTACTCTCATTGATATCTCTTAATTTTGAATCATGTAATTCAATCTATTATTTATAGAAATCATCTATTAATTTTCTAATATGATAGAAAGGAAATTAATTCACTTAGAACATAGTTCAGCTCCTCTTTCCTATTTAGTAATTCCTTTACTAATTTCTGTCACATTGCGTACAGATGCTTCCCTAATAGCTATTGCAAATATAAACAACTAATTTTAACCCTCCTATTTCTGTTTCATTAATGGTGGTATCTCTTTCCTCCTTGCAGAAGAAATCATCTCTACTACATTTCTTTCCATACACCTACCCCTCCTGAGTCTATTATGATGGTGATGTATTTATATCATTTGACTTGACGATATCCAGATTCTGTTTGGAATTGTTAGTCTGTACAATGCATCAATAGTGAAGACTACCAAAACCAGTCTTTAGAAATTTTATCATAGTTAATAGGGATTTTTCCATATCATAGTGTATAGATAATGGTTTCCTCCTAAACAGGCCAAACATTAGCTCCTCTGTACCCTTTAATACCAAATGGAGTCTCCTCCACCAAATTCTCCTTCCCTGAATTTTATTCTCAGCAGAGAGATACTCCAAGATAACACCACCATTTCAACTTACTCTAACATACTGAGACTCCTGCCTAAATGAGTATCTTGAATGTTCCTTTGTTAATTCATTGGGCTTGACCCATTGTTTGCTGAACATGACTTTATCTTGTTTGTTTTGATAAAGGTATTTCCAAAACTTCAAAGACAGAGTGTGTAGAATGCAAAAATTCCAAGAATACACATACCTGAAAGGGCTGCCTTTGCACTCACTCTTGAGTACCAGCTTGACTGGGTATATACAGAATTGGAGACCGCAAACAATTCTCCACTCTGAATTTTAAAATTGTATTGAATTGCCACTGCATGATCAATAAGCTTAAGAGAAATTTAATACTGCTCAGGTTGTGCTCCCTTTGAGCTCATTTATTTGCCTGTTCACTTGTGAAATTCATGGAACATGAGTTTATTGTTGTTTGCATTTATGAAAATGCTGATACAGTTATGTATGTCTTTTCTGGCAATCTTGGGACTTGATCCCAGGGTCTTTTGAATGCTAGCTGGACACTTTAACATCGACCTGCATCTCTAGCCACATTATGTGTTTCTTACAAGAAAAGATTGGGTCCAGAAGTACTTCAAATATGGAATGGTTTTAAAATTTTGGAATATTTGCATTTACATAATGGCATATCTCAGGGATAGAAGCAGACAGAGATTAACCAATAAATTCAAATTAACACAGCATATGATTCAAACTATATAAGCTTCCCCCTGGACCCAAAATGGGTTCTGAACATCTTAGCCTGGACCTGGCCTTTCTGTTTTTTGACTTTCTGTCAGAATTTGTTCTCTGTACCAAGGACATATATCTCCTAGTCACCAAATTTTATCAGTATAACTCTTATTTTTTAATATTTATTATTTTTATTTTATGTGCATGAATGTATTGCCTGCATGTGTGTAAATCCACCCATGCCATGCAATGCCTGCAGAGGTCACAAGAGGGCACTGGATATCCCAGAACTAGAGTTATGGGTGATCGGCAGCCACCATGTGGGTGCTGGGTCTTGAACCCAGGTCCCCTGCAAAAGCAGCCAGTCCTTTAACTGCTGAGCCATCTTTTCGGCCCCAGAACTTTTATTTTCATATTTCAAAAGGGCCAATGTGGGTTGGGGCATTTCCTACATCTCTCAAGACTTTCTTCAGGTGACTGCACACCTACTTCCATCTGATCACTCTGTTAGTTTCATCTCTGCCTTGTTTCTTTAAGGAGTCTCACTGAAACACTCCATGTAAAGATATAGGCTTACGTTTTCTGTAGAGCTCATAAATCGCTATTTAAAATAAACCCATTTTATTTTCTAGCTCCCTGCACCAAAAGAAATCCTTGTGATTGGCAAGATTATGTTTATTGACACATCTAATATTTTGCAACACTTGTATATTTATATTTTATCAATTTTCTTTTTTTTTTTTTTTTTTTTTTTTTTTTGGTCTTTTCAAGACAGGGTCTCCCTATAGCCCCAGCTGTCCTGGAACTCACTCTGTAGACCAGGCTGGCCTTGAACTCACAAAGATCCACCTTCCTCTCCCTCCCAAGTGCTATTTTTTCAATTTCTATCCCTGTATTATCTTCATTAAAAAGATTCGCACAGAGCATTCACAGTTACATCGTTGGAAAGAGTCTTGGCAGTTCTGAGTGGCTATTTATTTTATGAGGGTTTATAAATTAGCCTCTGGGTCTCAGTGTTCAGTGAACTGAAAAATGTGATAATGACTTTTTAAGAGACCAAAGAAATAGACCAAAGGATAGCTGGGCATGGTAGTGCACACCTTTAATCCCAGCACTCAGGAGGCAGAGGCAGGCAGAGTTCAAGGCCAGTTTGGTCTACATAGTGAGTTCCAGGACAGCTGGAGCTATAGGGGACCCTGTCTCAAAAGGACCAGAGAGAGAGAGAGAGAGAGAGAGAGAGAGAGAGAGAGAGAGACCAGAGAATGGCATGAATGTTTCCATTATGTACAAAGTAGAAGGTATTTCATATATTTTAATCATATTCCCATCCAAAAACTGTGACAGTTCAAGTATCTGTGAATGTCCTTAGCACAGGTAACTCAAAAGGATCCAAGAAAGTGCATCCTACCTTGAACCACCATTAATATATAAATGCTTTATTGTGATAACAGCCTGGTACTGGCACAAAAACAGACCTGTAGATCAATGGAATAAAAATTGAAGATCCAAACCTGAGCACATGCAACTTCAGGCACCTCATATTTGACAACGGGGCAAAAAGACCCAATGGAGGAAAGACAGCATCTTCAACAAATGGTGCTGGCAAAACTGGATCACCACTTGTAGAAAAATGAAGCTGAACCCCTACTGTCCTAATTTGTCTTCCATAGATGTGACAAAACACTCTGACTGACACCAACTTGTGGAGGAAAGGGTTTATTCAGCTTACATTGGGTCACAGTTCATCACTTAAGGAGCCCAAGGCAGGAACTCAGGGCAGGAACCTGGAGGCAGGAGCTGAAGCACAGGCCATGGAGGAATGTTGTTCACTGGCTTGCTCTCCTGGCTCATGCCCAGCCTGCCTTCTTATACCATACACAACCCCTGCCCAGGGTGGCACCACTCATTGTGGGCTAGGCCCTTCCACACTGCTCGACCATCAAGATGTGGCCACAGGCCAATCCAATGGAGCCAATTCCTCAATTGAGGCTCCCTCAACCCAGGTGTGTCAAGTTGACACACAAAACACATCACTATTAAACCACCACCTTTCCAGTTCTTATCCCCAAAGTATGATGCTAACATTAATCACAACCTAAGACAGTACAACCTTAAAAGCCCCACAGTCCTTAAAATACTTAAAAGTTCACAGTCTGTTAAAAGTCTAACTGTGGGCTGCTGTAAAATCCAAAACAAGTACTATCTTATTTCAAAGGGAAGAATCAGGCACACCCAAACAAAACCTAAGTCCAGCAAGTAGCTCAAGGCTGGACACCTGGGACTCACTCACGATCTTCTGGGCTCCAAAGGGTTTTGGCAGCTCCCCTTCTGTGACTCTGCTGTCCAAAGCACACACAGCTCATCTTGAAGGCCCAGGCTGACTCCATTCCACACCTGCCGCTGCTCTTGGTAGTCATCCCATGGTCCCGGCATCTCCAAAACGCTGGGGTCGCCACTGAAACTGAGGCAGCACCTTCACCAATGGTCTCTTCTGACCTCTCCTGGTGCAAAGCCTCAGCTTCTCTCCATGACCCCTGCAATCCTGTGGTCTCCACTGCAACCGAGTTGCACTTCCACCAATGGTCTTTCCTGACCTCTCACAGTGCCAAGACTCGGCTGCTCTCTGTGACCCCCTCAAATTTCAACACCGGAACCATATAGGAGACTCTTACACATTACCAAGTCCTGATTCTGGCTCAAGATGGAGGCTCAGGCCCCTTCTAGATCATAGTTTCTGTGTGCTGACCCTGAAGAAATTCTTCCCAGAAGATTTCACCACAGTGATGCTGGTCTCTTGTTACTTACAGCTGATTTTTCAGCCCCAGCTAACCAGCATCAATTGTCCCAGTACAACAAAGATCTCACTTCAGGTTCTGGTCTCTTGTTACTTACAGCTGATTCTTCAGCCCCGGCTGACCAGAACCCACAGATTACACAATCCTGAGAATCTCTGCTCCCCTTTGAAACTAGAAACTTCACAAGCCAGGCCTCCATCTTCTACAACTCCTTCAGCAAAACTGCTCCAAGCTCCACAGCAATGATCTTTAGGCATTCAATGACCTTCCCAGCCCAAAGTTCCAAACGCCTCCACAATCCTTCCCCAAAACACCAAGGTCAGGTCTGTCACAGCAATACCCCACTCTCTGGCACCAATTTCTGTTCTAGTCTGTCTTCCATTGCTGTGACAAAACACTCTGACCAATACCAACTTGGGGAGGAAAGGGTTTATTCATCTTACATACCCTGGGTCACAGTTCATCACTTAAGGAGCCCAAGGCAGGAACTCAGGGCAGGAACCTAGAGGCAGGAGCTGAAGCACAGGTCATGGAGGAATGCTGTTCACTGGTTTGCTCTCCTGGCTCATGCCCAGCCTGCCTTCTTATATGGTACACAACCACCTGCCCAGGGTGGCACCACTCATTGTGGGCTGGGCCCTTCCACACTGTTCGCGACCATCAAGACAATAATCCACAGATGTGGCCACAGGCCAATCCAATGGAGCCAATTCCCCAACTGAGGCTCCTTCAACCCAGGTGTGTCAAGTTGACACTAAAGCTATCCAGCACACCTACCTTTCACCATACACAAAATCAGCTCCAAATGGATCAAAGACCTCGGGGTGAACAGGAAACCTTGAAAATTATAGAAAAAAAGTTGTCAGTAACCTACAAGACATAGGCATAGGAAAAGACTTTCTAAATCAGACAGCCACTGCATTAGAAACAAGGTCAACAATAGACAAATGCCACCTCATTAAACTCAAAAGCTTCTGTATTGCAAAAGAAACAATGAAGGAAGTAGAGAGAAAACCCACAGAGTGGGAGGAAATCTTCACCAGTGACACATCAGATAGAGCATTAACATCCACAATATATAAATACTCAAAAACCAAAAGATCAAGAAAACAAATGGCACTATCAAAAGATGGAGTAAAGAGCTGAATAGAGAATTCACAAATGAAGAAGTGAAGATGGATGAGAAACATCGCAGAAAGTGTTGAACATCGCTAATAATCAAGGAGATGCAAATTAAAACTATCTTAAGATTTCACCTTACCCTGATAAGACTGGCCAAGATTAGGAAAACAAATGAAACCAAATGCTGGAGAGATTTGTGGGGAAAGGGGAACACTCATTCACTGCTGGTGGGAATGCAAACTCATGCAACCCCTATGGAAAGCAGTGTGGAGAACTCTTAAAATACTGAAAATGAGCCTACCACCTGACCCAGTCATACCACTCCAGGGTATATACCCACAAGACTCATAAACATACATGCACATGTAAGTTTACACACATAAATATACATGTGTGTGTATCGTAGAGATACACGCACATGTATGTTTACCACAGCTCTCATCACAATAGCGAAAATCTGGAAGCAACCCAAATTCTCCTCAACCAATGAGTGGATAATGAAAATGTGGTACATCTACACAATGGAGTTCTATGCAGCAGTAAAGAAAGATGACATCAGGGCTGGAGAGATGGCTCAGCAGTTAAGAGCACCTACGGCTCAGCGGTTAAGAGCACAGACTGCTCTTGCAGAGGACCCAGGTTGGAGTCCCAGCACCCACATGGCGGCTAACAACCATCTTTGACCCCAGTTCCAGGGGAATCCAACACCCTCTTCTGACCTCCGCAACATTGCAGGACATGGGTACACCAACCTACATGCAGACAGTACACTATACACATAAAAAAATAATAAATTAAAAGAATTTAAAAAAGAAAGAAAGATGACATCAACAACTTTGCAGCAAATGGATGGAGCTAGAAGACATTTTGCTAGGTTAAGTAACACAGTCCCAGAAATATAAATGAAGAATGGTATCCCTCATTTCTGAATGCTAGCACCAAATCCCTAGTTGTAAAGCAAACTAAGCACCATTAATGTAATATTTCTTTTTTATATGAAATCAGTGGTAGAGTTAAAAGGTGAATCCCTTAAGGGGCTCTAGAATTAACCTATCACTTATGTTCAGACTTTGTAATATTGATATATGGGTAGAGGGTATGTATGCATATTTTAGAGTAATATAAAATTAAAGGGAAATGATGTGAATTCTTTAAAAAAAGATAAATTGGAATTAGTTCCTCAAGGTATACTTCTAAGGATTACTTATATAGCAAAGGAGTTACAAAGTTGAGGTTTATAGAGAAAATAAAGATAGTTTAGAGCACACTGTAAATCTCAAAGACATATACGTGGATTATCAGGAAAAACATGCAGGAAAGCCCACCAGAATAAGAGTAGGAGAGGCTGTGCAGAGAAAGAAAATACAGAATTGGATCTAATGAAACTTAGATGCCAATTCATAGAGTATTCAGAAACTTTTAATGAACTTATCCTGTAAACAGATCCAACTATTAATTAAACTAGACGGAATCACCTACCACCCATAGGAAAATTTCTTCCTGCTCATGTACACATAAACACATAGCTTCACAATCTTTCTGTTTTGCTTTACTGCATAATATGCTATAAAATATATCCATTTTAATAAATATGGATGCGCTTCACCAATATGGATGGTATGTTAAGTACATAGATGCAACAGATGAAGTCCTCTGAGAAAACATGCATAGAAATGAAGCCACTAGATTCGAGTATATGAACACTTGTTTTATGCTGAAAGACTCCCAACAAGAAGATCCACCTCAGTGAGCTGCCCAAACAGAGCATGAGAGTGCTTGCTTTGTTGCATTTTTCTTAATACTGGATTTTATTTTTGTTGTTAACTGTCAATCTGGTATTCAAGCAAATGAGTGAAAATCCTGTTATGTGTTTTCCCTTCATTAGTGAAGGTAGCCATAGTGCAATGCATGTTTTGTGAACACTCACCATATACTGCGTACATCGGTGTAGCTTCTTTCATCAGGTTTCACTAGCTGGTAAAAGTTTATGCATATTAAGGATAATTGTGGCATGTTTGTGTTTTGTTTTGTTTTGTTTTAGTATTGTTATTGTGTGTGAATGTATTTCCTGGATGTATGTAAATGCACTCATGTCATGCAAAGCCCATGGAGATCAGAAATGGAATCAGATCCCCTGGAACTAAAAATAACAGTACAGACAGTTGTTAGCCACCATGTGTGTGCTGAAAATTGAACCCAGGTCCCTTGGAAGAAGTCAGTGCTCTTAAGCACTGAGCCATCTCTTCAGCACTGTTGTTTTGTTTTTGAGACAGATTCATGTAGCTCAGACTGGTGTTAAATTCGCTATGTAGCCAAGGCTGGCCCTGAACTCCTGATCTCCCTGCCTCTGTCTTTCAAGTATTAAGATGATAGGTGTACAGCACCACGCCCAATTTATGCAGTGCTTGGGATTGCATTCAGGGACTCATGCATGCTAGGAAAGCATGCGACCAAGTGAACTACATAACTCCACCCCAACCAATTCAAACTCTGATTCTAAAGTATATGCTAAGGATTAGTCATAAAGTTGAGAAAGGGACAACATCCTTTGCAGAAAGCCAATGTACATAGAAGTATTTACATCCATTGGTTTTGATTACTGTTCTACAACATGATGGTGGTGGACTGATTATAGACATTTAGTATTCTCCTAGATTCTCTTAACATGATAGACATTAGAATGGATATCATCAGCACAGCACATGAGATTACAGCAGGTTCTAAATGTGGGAAGATCAAATCTTGTTGGATAGACATAAGAATGAAGAAGTATGCAGGATTACATGCATTGGGGCCCACCTTGGTAATGTCTATCTGCCCTGTGGAGCCAGTGAGACTCCAGGCTCAGAGTCATCAATGTGAAGCAACCGCAATAAGGGAGCAAAGAAAGAACGTGCCACAAAACCTGCCAATAGAACACACTGATCAGGAGTCTCTTCTCCCTTTTGTACATATGAGATTCCTACCCAAACAAGGAAGAATTAGATCAGTGGATACTTATTCCTTTAAGTACGGATCTCTAGATTCTGTATTTACAGATGTCAAGCCTAGTCCAAAAATGCAAGTCTTTGTTTTTATCCTATTGACTTCACTGACATGTAGAGTAACACCATGAAGGTATTATTAGTTTTATTATTATCATCATTATAATTAAATTGCAGAAACCCATCAGGAAAACAGCCAACCTCTGACTCAGATTTGTACATGGCTATGCATTTCCTTTTTCATAGCAGCAAAAGAGAATTTGGTGGTGGTCTTCTTAGGTGGCACATGTTAAGGAATCATACTCTTTGGGTGAAAGTGTTGGAGAATCCCTTAGATATTTTATTTTTAATTTTAGGCAGGAGATGGAACTTAGGGCCTCACACTTGCTGCCCAGGTGCATGCTGCCATACATGCTTATATCATCTTTTTTTTTTCCTTTTTCCTTGTCTGTCTGTAATGAATATTTTTATACCTTCTAGCATCCTCCCTGGGTTTTTCTTTCTTCTTTTTGTTTTCACAACAATGTGAATTTGAGATCTTTGTGATCCTTGGAATGGAGAGAGAGAATCTGAGATTCAATGAATTTTGGAAGTTCTGTGCTTCCTTCTGAGGAATGAATACAACTGTACAGGCTTTTGTGGAGGTGAAATAAAATGAAAGTCCTCATTCTTAAGAACAAAATGCTTTTTAGCAGGACATTGGTCTCTAATCTCTTCAAAGATTTATCCATAAGGCAGGCTTGTGGCAATGCTTTGTGTTTTCTAAGTCTTTGCTCCAATTTAACAACCCCATTTGTAGAACATATTCTCCATGTGCCACAGCTGCTATTTTCTCCCTGAATACTTATTTGTCATTTTCCATGTTGTATTTATTGCATAGAACTTCACAGAATTTGCCCAGTATTTTCACACTGAGCCATAGTGGAACAAGATAGTCATCTCTTGAATTTATTTCACTCATCATGTCACTAACTTGTGTTTTCTTTTTTTTTTTTTTTTAATTAATTTTTATTGATGCTTTGTGCATTTCATACATTTTTTCCAATTCAGTTCAGGCTTATTTCCCTTCCCCTCCCCCCTACCCCCACCCCATCCTAGATCATGCATTCTGCCATAACTGTCCTGCATCTTTCTCTCAGTTTTTTTTTTCATTTTTTAGCTATAAGTGATAATCCATGAGTACAAGCATCCTTCATGCAAAACCTATCTGCAGGCTGTTGTGCCCAAACACCTACAGCCCCACCATCCAGTGGGGGGTGACAGGTTGTTTGTTCAATCAAGTTGATCAAATGAGTGTCCAGACTACATTGCTGTAGTTTCACCATTCACCCCAATCTCAGCCCTTACATTCTACCACGCCCCCTCTTCCGCAGGTTGTTCCCTAGGCTTAGAAAAGGGGCACAGGTGGATGAGAGGTAAAACAGTCCACTCTCTCTGGAGCTGTTGACTTGGACTCTGGTCAATTCTGGCTGTTTCCTTTCATGGGCTGACAGTTTGTCCAGGAATAACCTTTCGATCCTACTAATGAAGAACAAGCAATTAGATATATAGGTATTTAAGCAGCACTAATAGTTATGGTAGGTTACTTTAGCATAGACACATGTTTGGATATGTTAATCCGTGAATTACAATTTTCCCCCCTGTTAAATATGACAGGGTCTTACTGGGGCTTATAACATCTAACCTGTAGAGGATGTAAGCTTGTGGCATCAGCCATGGGTTATTTCTCCAAGGGGAGAGCCAATAGCCAATTTGCCTCTAAGTTGGGATACCTACAGGAGGAGAGGCAATAAGACCCTGCTGCCGAAGACCTGACGTTAACATGGGAGGGATGTATTGAGACCACACATGCAAGTGTACAGATGGCCTCTGGAATGCCAGAGAGTGTTACCAAAGGCCACTAAACCAATAAAGCAAATATGGGTCTCCCTGAGTCAAGCAAGACTCCACCGTCAGCACCAGATACACCTCACCTGCCTGGAAATACTAACTTGTGTTTTCAAGCGACATCATATAACACGTTGAGGCTCTCCAAACTTAACCACATATGTTTTTATTAAATAATGTCATCTTATGAGTGTAATTCTGCAGATGTCTGTTTAACCCTAATTCAAGAGTTACATGATTCTTAATATATTTCAGGTAAAATGTTTTGTTGATATCTCATCCTCTCTGCAACAACTTGAATGCTAGAGAACATTCTTAACTTTTCCCTCCTCAAATTTGAATTATGTTCAATGCTAACCACTGTGTAATGCACGCTTGCATTCATCAGCACTCATTAGAAATGAAGCTTCCGAAATACTCGTATCTGGGCTTCATGCTGGGTGCTTGTACCAACTGCTGGGTGCTATTTCCCTACTGAACAGAATTACATAGTATTCAAGGAAGGCAAGTTTAGTGCACACAGTCACAAACATAGAATGGAATGAAAGAAACAAACTGGTCTGCTAATTCCAAATCCGTATTTATTAATGAGCAAGGAATAAAAGTAAGCATCTGGAATATGTAACCACTGGAACAAATTTAAACGTAATCCTTAATTACATCATTCTACTTTCATTAAAATTGATGTTTTGTCAGTATAGATCATGTTTTTGCCCATTTTGTAAACTCAGAGTATTCATTTATCATAGTAATTTGCTCCCAAGTAGAGGACATTCATTTGGCATCTTAGTGGACAGTTTTGTGTGCATATGACATTTGCCTTTTATTTGTGTGCTGTGAGACTAGGAGCATTGCATTACTGTCCTGTTGCTAACTAAATTAATTTTTTACTAGTAATAAGCAACTTTAGGGACTGAACCTAAATTCGTGATTTTTTTTTTATTTTCCATATCATCTCACCCAAAACATTCAACTATAATTTTAACTATACTTGCCCAAACTTTATTTGGGCTCACCTGTCAATTACTCTCCCAGTCTCCCACAAAATGGCTCATCTTCCTTTGCTTAGCCTCTTCCATCTGACTCCTCAGCCATCCAAATCTATTTCAAGTCTCTAAAGAACAGGGTACAGTTGGGTGTGGCGATGTATGCCTTTAATCCAGCACTCAGAGGCAGAGACAGGTAGATCTCTGTGAAATTCAGGCCAGCCTGGTCTATATAGTGAGTTCCAGGCTAGCTGGGGCTACAGGGAGACCCTGTCTCAAAAAATACCAAAAAGAAAAAAAAAATGGAATGTTTGCGTGTCTCAGCAGTCCATCTCATCCTTTCAACAATATAATATAAGAAATGGCAACTGATTTATGCTATAAACAGTATGATTTTCTTACCACTTTTGATGCAAACATTGATTTAAAAACTCACGTGTTAACTGAGATTACTGACCATGTACTATATAAGCACAGGTATTTTGAAGACTACATTTTTATTTAAATTAATTAAATTAATTAACCTAGAAGTTAAAGACTACATGCTCTAAACTGAATATTTTGTCTTTCTGTGATTCCTATGTTGACTTCTAAGTGATGGCATTTTGCACTGGGACCTTTTGTGTATAATGAAGATGAGGATGAAACACTCATAATTGGATTGCTAGCTTTATTAACAGGAGATACAGAGCTTTCTTCTCCCTCTTCTCTATGCCAGTGTAGAACATAGCCAAATGATATCTATCAGCAAACTGTGAGAAGACAGTACATCCAACCCTAAGTCATGCTGACATACTAATCTCAGAATCATAGGGATTGGGAAATCCCTGTTGTCAAAATCATCCAGTCTCTGACATTCTGTCATAGCCTAAGCCAAAACACCATACATAAAAGCACAGCTGTGAGAATATTTTAACATATTTTCTTTTCTTTTACCTGAATATCTCATTCTGGTTTCTCCATTTATGTAAGAGAAAAAAATATCACTTTTTGTTGGTTGATTGGTTTTATAATTTTTTAAAATTTGAATCCTTCCCATTTGCAGTTGAAAGATACTGTTTTTGAAGTAACACAGTCCCAGAAAAACAAATGATGAATGGTATCCCTCATCTGTGGATGCTAGTGCCAATTACCTAGTTGTGGGGCAAGCTGAGCAACGTTAATGTTATATTCCTCGTTATCTAAAAGCAAATGTGCTCTTATATTGTGAATCCCTTAACAGGTTCTAGAGCTAGGCTACCATTTATTTTCAGAGTTGGGAATTTTTGGTATTTGGATGGAGGATTTTTATGCATATTTTAGAATAATATAAGATCAAAGGAATGTGGAAAAATCTAGTTTGTCATGGCAATATGCCTAGCCACAGTATTTACTTTATGGGAGTGCTTCTTACTATTTCTTATACAAGGCTGCTTGACCTTTTGTCCACTCCTTTTCTAAAATATTATAGAGTAATTAAAATTATCAAGCTGGTGTAACTTAGCCTTTCTGGATGCTTAATGACCATACTTAATGCCCATACCAATTTGGCCAAGGGTCTTAAAGGATAACTCTGTTCCTTGCCCTCAGAGGTCAACTAAGTCCCAGGGAACTATGCATGGGGCCATCTCTTGAAATGTCCTGCAAATGTGAGTCACCAGTCTTTCTGTGCAGGGAGGTCTTGGAGATCCACTAGTGGGACATCAGTCAGTATCCAGCATATAAAGAGGAAAGTCTGCTCATGCTTCAAAAAGGGAAACCTGGTCTAGCAAGCCCTGGCTTTGTCTTTGAGTGGATGGAACTGGTGATTGGTGATTGAAAAGCCAAAAGGATCCAGGGGCTCCCTCCCTTGCCAAAAAAGCCTGAGTGACTTTGAGGACCAGATCCTCAACTTACTTTGAGAAAACAAAAACTTTGGTTAATCTGGGCTATGTGGCCTTAAGCATCCAAAAGGAAAGTATAATTTTGAGTTCCTCCTTTCGCTCATCGACTAAAATTTTAAATTTTATTGCTATGCAATAAAGATTGAAACTTTTAACAAAAAAAAAAAAAAAAGGAAAGTATAATTAGAAATAAATAAATACTAAGTCCTGAGAAATTGTGCTTCAGGTATAAAACTTGAGATCTTAGTAAAAAGACAAAAAGTAAAAATAAATAAATAAATAAATAAATAAATAAATAAATAAATAAATAAATAGCATAGTTGTTTTACTAGTCTTACTGGCAAGTGCAGCTACCCTGTGGCTGCCACTGTTTTTGCCATCCTTCAAAGACATGAGACACAGATTTTCAACCTTCCAATATGGTCTGAAGACTCATGTCTCTCCAAGAATCCTCCAGACCTTCAGTGCCAGATGGGGACTGCTGGGAGATCCAACTTGTGGACTGAGCTACTACTGAGGTTTTTGCCTCTTCAGTAATAGACTGCCATTGTTGGACTACTCAGGCTGTATTATGGAGACCAGTATAGGAAGATCAAGACAGGAGTTGGTGCTTACTGGACCTCGTTTGGTGACCATGGGAAGGGAAAACCCCAGTGTGGAGCACAAGGGCAAAAATGATGGTGGTTTGGGCTTGCCAAGGAGGAGTCTTCAAACATGACATCTTTCGTCCTAATTTTAAAAAGTCATAAGCTGAAGACGCTAAAAGTTATGATATATGTGGCATGCATATATACATATTTTGGAGGGATAGATATTGGAAGGAATAATGACAACAATAGCAAAAGAAAGACTACATCAAAGAACTGACTGAAATGGTGAAATTCTTGAAACAGTAAACTTCTGCATCGATAATTTTGAGAGAGACTGAGAAAAAGATGAAAAATAAGTTTGGGAAGAATGCATGAGTTCTGGTGGGGTGGAGGGCGCAGGGCTGGGGGCATGGGCCTAGATTTGATTTGAAATTTTGTATAAAATGTGCAGAGCTTCAATAAAACATTGGCTTTGAATAAAAGAAAAGATACTGTTTTTAACATATTTTATTTTCGCAACTCCTCTGATATTTTCTCCTGAAGCCCTATTTTCATACTGAGCAAACATTCCAAGGACAAGATTGCCATAATTATGGGTAACTCCTACCCTCCTCAAAACTGCAATTTGGGAGACTTTGAGATAAGTTTTCAAATATTCAAGTTGTTATAATAATAATTAGATAAAGCTATAGTCTACAGAAGAAAAAGACAGTATAAATATCCCATCAGTAATTTTTTCCGGTAGGGTAGCCATCATCAAATTATATGACTCATAAATCAAATCCAGTGTATCACCTGTTCTTGTAAATAGAAGATCTGGTTTTCCTTTGCTTAGTTGTTTGTTTTATATTTGGAAAACAATTTCTCTTAGTCCTATTACCTGTCTCTACACTGCCATGTTACATTGAGTAGTAGGAAGAGTGACCCTACAAATCACCAAGTCTACAGTATTTAGCATCTGGTACTTTAAAAGAGATGAAAAGTTTGCATATGTAGCAACTAAAAATTAACACTGTATTTTTTATTTTATTATTTTTATTTCATGTATACGTGTGGTGTGTATTGCCTATATGTATGCAAGTGAACCCATGTCATGTAATGCTTGAGGAAGACAGAAGAGGGTGTCAGATCCCCTGCAACTGGAATGATGTACATTGTTAGCTACCAAGTTGGTGCTGGGATTTGAACTTGGGTCTTCTGCAAGAACAGTCAGTGCTCTTAAACACTGAGCCATCTCTCCAGCCCCAAATTCCCAATAAGATCACAGCTAGATAATTGTATTAAAATTCTGCTCCATAGGAGGAAACTCATGCCTGGTACTGTAAACCTGGCCAAACCCCATGATTGGGGAGCTCATATGCCCCAGAAGAGAACCTATTCCTAATATTTTTCTACATGGAAATATTATCAAACTGTCTTCCAAATATCTATCCTTATATCCATAGATCAATGAAGCTCTCACCCCTCACTGGAGATGTTTCTATTTGCAGGAGCTGATGGCTAATACAGAAACTTACACCTGATCAAATTGTAGAGAATAAGTTATCACAGAGTACAAAGCCTAATGAGACATGTATATATATCACACTCCCTCCCCTCAGAGAACATTGAAGTGGAGGAGAAGATCGTAAGAGACAGAAGTGTGTGAGGAGTGCAAAAACAGTAACTTTTGGATATGACAGGGTGGTACTTATGAACTCATAGCCACTACTGCTGCTTTCATAAGAACTACACAAGATCAAGCCACTCAGCATTCCAACCTAGAGAAGGAAAGGGGTCGGGTGGCCCCACCCTAGCTGAAGAGCTTTGGCACTTGCTGGCTGGTGAGAGAGGGAGAGACAGTTTTCTTCAGGAGTGAGGCCATATAGGCTGCCCATATTACACTGGATGGATCTATGTCCATGAACATAAACACATGAGTTGGGAGGGGCTCAGAGGAATTGTGGGAGAAAATTGGAGGTGGATATGACTGAAACACACTATACATGTACATGAAATTGCCAATGAATGTAATTTTTAAATATTCAAATATAAAAATTTCCAGGCCTCAAATTAGCACTTGCCTAAGATCTGGAACTCAGAAATCAAAACTAGATTAAAATGTGCAAATTTCGTACCATTCAAATCATTTCTAAGGATAACTTAGCTCCAGACAGTGGATGTAAAGAGGGATCAGTTATGATGGAACAAGATAGACTACATTTTTCTATTTCGTGGAAATACGCCCCCACCCTCAGATTCCAGGAAAAACCACGGAATATCTCAATAGCTAGCAGGGAAGGACCAAAGGTTGTTTGTTGAAAATAACTAACAGGGAAAGACCGAAGGTTAAACATGTTTGTTCTTTCACCAGGACGTGCTCAATGAGTAAAGCTCTCCCCACAAAGTGCCACCAAAGCCCAACTATCAGTTTAAAAAATCATGCTTCCTCATTCTCTATGAATCAATAACAAAATGCCAAAGCTGGAAAAATTCCCTGCTTGCGATTTTTCCCTTTTAAAAACCCAACTCCCCACACAGCACAAGACCAACGTGCACCCTGATGGGCAAGCAGACTTCACCTATGTCCTGCAGAATGCCAACTTGCAAAGGACCAGGTGAGGGCTGCCTTCCTGGGGAATTTGGGCACCCCTGTGCCCATAGAGGCCTGGTATAGCCTGGGACATTCCAACCTTCCGGCCCCAGCTTGCTATGGGGGCGGAGCTACCTGTGCTCCACACAGCACAAGACCAGCCTGAGCCCCGCTGAGCGAGAAGACCATGTCCTGCAGAACACCAACATGCAAAAGACCAGCCTAGGGATGTGGTGGTGCAGAGGATCTAGATATGCAGCCAATGTTGAGGCACCAGAACCCAAAGAAAAAAATAAACAAATAAATCCACACACCAAAGACACACACCCACCAACATGGGAAAAGCTCATAATAAATCCACACCAAGCTCTACCAACCCTACAGAAGACTCCGACAATGAGACCTCCCTGGAGGGAAACCAAGACACAGACTTTAGAAAAACAATTGTGGACATATTCAAACAAATTAGAGAACTAAGGGAAGAGAATGAAAAACTCAAAAAGTACCAAGAGGGTGAAAATGATAATCATTGGAAAGAACAAAGGGGAGAGATTGAAAAACTCAAGAAGGACCTAGAGGGAGAAAATGACAAACGTTGGAAAGAACTGAAGGGAGAAAACCTCCAGAAGGAAGTGGAAATGCTGAAAGGATCCCAGGCTGAAAGGGAAAAAGAAAATGAGCAACGAACCAAGGATGAACAAGATGAGAATGACAGGCTCCAGAAGGAAGTGGGAACACTAAAGAAATCACAGGACGAAATGAAAAAGGAAATTGAACATTTATCCAATCAACAGGAGAGGATGGGATAAAGCCTCAGAAGCAGAATGGAAGAAGCAGAAAAAAGAATATCAGACACGCAGGATAACATGGTCCAACTAGAATGCTCAAGTAAAGATTATGAAAAATTAAAAAAAAAAACCCACAAGAATGGAACAACCAAGAAATGTGGGACACTATGAAAAAACCAAACCTCCGCATCATAGGGATAGAGGAAGGAGAATCCCAAGACAACACTATTGACCAGATCTTCAACAGGATAATAGAAGAAAATTTCCCCAAACTGAAAAAAGACAAACCCATACAAATACAAAAAACACATAGAACACCAAACAGACAAGACAAGAAAAGAAATTCCCCACGCCATATAATTGCTAAAAATACTAGATCCTCAAAACAAAGACAAAATACTGAAAGCCACAAAAGAATAACAACAAGTAACATATAAGGTGAAACCCATCAGAATTACAGCTGACTTCTCAGCACAAAGTATGAAAGCTAGAAGAATGTGGACCAAAGTATTCCCTGTACTAAATGACTTTAGATGCTAACCCAGGCTCATATATCCAGCAAAAATGTCAATCATAGTTGAAGGAGAAAGAAGAATCTTTCACAACATGAACAAGATGAAAGAATACATGTCTAAGAAACCAACACTTCAGAAAATCCTTGAAGCAATCCAAAGATCAGAGGAAAGAGGCAACTATCCCATAAGCAATCAAAGAGGGAAAGCAACAAAATCATAACAGAGTAAATATAAACCTAGACCAAGAATCAAACCAAAAATAAGGTAAAAAGAAGCAACACGCATCTCTCAATAATAACCTTAAATACAAATGGTCTAAACTCCCCAATCAAAAGGCAGAGACTGGGAGAATGGATTAGGAAAGTGAACCCTTCTATATTCTGTCTACAAGAAACCTTCAAGGACAGATACCACCTTACAGTGAAAGGATGGAAAAAATTATTCCAAGCAAATGGTACCAAGAAACAAGCTGGAGTGGCTATTCTAATATCAGACAAAATAGATCTCAAAGTTAATTCAATCAGAAGAGACAAAGAGGGCCATTACATCCTAATCAAAGAAACAATGAACCATGAAGACTTCACAATCCAAAATATCTATGCACCAAACTCTGGTGCACCTAACTTTATAAACACAACTCTGCAGGACCTCAAGACACAGATTAATTGTAACACACTAATAGTGGGAGACTTCAACACCCCACTAAGCCCCTTGGATAGATCAACAGGACAAAAAATAAACAGAGAGACATCAGAATTGAACAATAGAATACACGAAATGGACCTCACAGACATCTACAGAGAATTCCACCCAAATACCAGAGAATATACTTTCTACTCAGCACCTCATGGAACATTCTCCAAAATCGATCACATACTGGGGCACAAAAGGAACTTCAATAAACACAAAAGGATAGAAATTATTCCATGCATTCTATCAGACCACAGTGTAATAAAGCTTAATATAAACCCCAGAATAAGTCCAACTAGCTACAAGAACACATGGAGACTAAACAACACAATCCTGAACAATGAATGGGACAGGGAAGAAATAAAGAGTGAAATAAAAGTATTCATGGGACTGAAGGAAAAAGACAATACAACACAACACAACCTATGGGATACTTTAAAAGCAGTCTTGAGAGGGGAATTTATAGCCCTAAGTGCCCACATCAAAAAAACAGAAAGGGAACAAATAAACAACCTGACACTGCAGCTAAAAACACTTGAGAGACAACAACAATTGAACCCTAAACCCAACAGACAGGAAGAAATAAAAAAAATCAGAGCAGAAATCAATGAAATAGAAACAAAGAAAACAATACATAAAATCAATGATTCCAAAAGCTGGTTCTTTGAAAAAATAAGCAAAATAGACAGACCTCTAGCACAGTTAACCAAAAAAAGGGAGAGCAACTCCACATGAATAGTATTAGTGATAAAAGGAGAAACATCACAACAGACAAAGAAAAAATCCAGACAATCATAAGGGAATACTTCAAAAATCTATACTCCACTAAATTTGAAAACCTAAGAGAAATGGATGAATATCTGAAATCCTGGGAACCAACAAAGTTTAACCAAGAAGAGATTGGCAGTTTAAATAGACCCAAAATATTAGAAGAAATTGAAGACTGATCCTACCACAAAGATGTATGCACATCCATGTTTTTTGAAGCTCTCTTCACAATAGCTTAGAGCTGGAACCAACCCATATGCCCCTCAACAGACTAGTGGATGACAAAAATGTGGTACATCTACACAATGGAGTACTATTCAGTGGTAAAGAAGGATGGCATTATGAACTTTGCAGGTAAATGGATGGAGCTCGAAGCCATTATGCTGTGTGAGGTGACACAATCCCAGAAAGACAAACAGAGAATGGTTTCCCTCATTTGTGGATGCTAATACCAAACACCCCAGATGAAAGGCAAGCTGAACTACAGTATGGTTATACTTTTGTTTACCTGAAAGCAACTATGTTGTTATAATGTGAATCTCTCAGTGGGCTCTAGAATCAACCCACCAATTATTTTCAGACTCTGTAATTAATGTATATGGGTGGAGAGTATATGGGTGGAGAGTATATTTTAGAGTAATATGAAATTAATGGAGAAAAATGTTATTTCCTAAGCATAAAAAAAGACTGAGAGAAAGATGTAAGACAGTTATGGCAGAATGCATGATCCGGGATGGGATGGGGGGGAGGTATAAGGGAATATGCCTGAGCAGAAATGAAAAATGATGTATGAAATACATAAAACATCAATAAATAAATTTTAAAAAATAAATCTTTAAAAATAAAAAAATTAAAAAAAAAACTAAATTAAAATAAATAAATAAATAAATCTCTCTGGTATGGAATTTTGTTGTTGTTGTTGTTGTTGTTGTTATGGGATTTTCTTTTTTTTTAGAGACGGGGTCTCACTATATTGCCCAGGCTGGAGTGCAGTGCAGTGGCTATTCACAGGCGAGATCCCACTACTGATCAGCATGGGAGTTTTGACCTGCTCTGTTTCCGACCTGGGCCGGTTCACGCCTCCTTAGGCAACCCAGTGGTTCCCCACTCCCGGGAGGTCACCATATTGATGCTGAAATTAGTGCAGACACCCAATCGGCATAACGCACTACAGCCCAGAACTCCTGGACTCAAGCGATCCTCCTGTCTCAGCCTCCCAAGTAGCTGGGACTACAGGCCTGTGCCACCTCTCCAGGCTGGTATGGGATTTTCATAGTGGCTGTGTCTGCAAGTATGAGTATAAGGGGTATATAAGAAATATTTATACTTCCCCCAAATGGCTCTTAAAAATAAAATCTATTTTTGTTGTTTAAAAGAAACAAAATACAAAGAACAACTCCCCTAGACCAAGTGTTGCTCTCTCCTCTCCACTGCGTTGGACAGGATAGCAGCTTGAGGTCGAGCCAGAATAAAGACTCTTTGTACTTACATCAGAGCCGCATGTCCTGGTGGTCTTTCGGAGGTCGCAGTGATCTGGGCATGACATGGAGGAGGCAAAGTTAGTCTCCAATGTCTGTTTCTTCTTCTTGGACAAAGTTATACCATTCATTAACCTCTTTCCCAGTTACATGTGGCCACATGATTCAATTCTATCAATGAAAAGTGAGCAGAAATGAAGTGTGCAGCTTCCCAGAAAGCCCACAGCCCTGTCACGTATGCAGTTTTCCCCTTCTGAAAAATGAGTGCAATGAACTTGCAAGAAGACATTGACGAAAGCACAACTGTAGCAAGTGAAGCCTGGCTCCTAGGCTCAGATGGAGAATTGCCCACATTAGACCCAGATGTTTGGGGCTTTATGTATAACATAAATGAGGAATTTTTTTTTTTTTAGACTTGTGTCATTCTTCAGTTTTTAATGATTTTCCCAGTTAGTGTTACTGTAAATAATATAGAAAATAAGTATTCAGGGTCTTTAAAAAAGAATCCTATCACTTCTCCGCCTTTTGGCTAAGATCAAGTGTATTATCTGTTCTGATCAGTTTAATATCTGATATGTCCTCTATCACAAGTTACCAGTCTAAAAAAGTGGTAACAGAACAAGTTATAGATCTATAGATCTATAGATCCTGAGAGAGGGATGAGACCTCATGAGCCTATCCTCTTCCATTATGGAATATTGACGGGCCCAATCTTGTGTAGATTTTGTACGGGCAATCATAGAAAGCAGTTTGACAGGCACAAGATGTTTAATTAGCAAAACAATGGCAGTAGCTTCCCCACTATAGCCTATCTTCCCAGAGGCTTTTGACTAGATTTATAGTGTCACACATGAGTTCCCTCCTATGCAGTAAACCTCAAATTCAATCAAAAAGTGGTAACAGAACAAGTTACCACTTTTTTAGACTGGTAACTTGTTCTGTAGCCCAGAATAACTTTGAACTTCTAAACCACCTGCTCCTCCTCCCATGTGCTGGGAATACAGGCATTTACTATCATACCTGGTTATTTAATACTTACCTATACCTGAAAAGTTAATTCTGATCAGTTAGATTTATCTTAAATTTGTTTTATTTCTTCTATTTTAAGTGTTTTATTAGTGTATAATAATTATAAATAACAGGTTTCATTATGATCTTTTAACACATCTGAATAATGCATTTTTATATTTTTATCACATTCACCTTTCATACCTTCACTTATCTCCCTCTCCCTCTTGATAATCCCCTGTCTTTTCCCAACTAGTGTCTTTGCCGATTCTGTGTGTGTGTGTGTGTGTGTGTGTGTGTGTGTGTGTACCCTAATGAATATATTAAGTTTCTTTAAGGAGTCTTGATGACCAGATGTTCACAAGTGAATACACAACATACCACTGGCTACAGCACTCAACAAAATGCCACTACTAACTGCCTATAGATCCTGAGAGAGGGATGAGACCTCATGAGCCTATCCTCTTCCATTATGGAATATTGATGGGCCCAATCTTGTGTAGATATTGTACGGGCAATCACAGAAAGCAGTTTGACGGGCACAAGATGTTTAATTAGCAAAACAATGGCAATAGCTTCCCCACTATAGCCTATCTTCCCAGAGGCTTTTGACTAGATTTATAGTGCCACACATGAGTTCTCTCCTGTGCAGTAAACCTCAAATTCAATCAGAAAGCAGTTGCTTATCCCATAAAAGTCATGCCACTGTCATACCAGTGGGTCCACAGGTGGATGAAATCATTGTCAAATGTTCTCCCTCTGTGGAGCACCTTTGGCACTATGAAAGTTAGCCATACGGTGGGGGGAGGTGTCTCCAGCTCAGTTATGGCTTGGTTTCTCTAAGGTCTAAGACCAAAGACTGCAGAGTCTTTAGCAACAGGTCTTACCATCTAACCAATCAAAACCATAAGCAATAGCTTATATTACTTTGGTGGCCTCAGGGCCCTTCCTGACCAACAACTCATATAGCTGTGTTCACATCTGGCCCTGGAATTTGCATTTTATAACCTATGGCTTCTGAAATCAGCTTTATCTACCCACATATGATGAGCCCATGTATATTTCTCACCTAAAACTCAGAATACTATTTGAAAGTATGTATTTTTATTAATTCCTTGGAAGTTTCAGACAATGTTTTTTTTATATTACCCCCACTTCTCCAGCTCCTCCCAGACCCACCCTACCTCCATACCCATACAAGTTCTGTCCTTTGCTTCTTTTTTAACCTGTCAGATTTACTTTGTGCTGCCCAAATACTCATGGATACAGGAGCTTCCCCTGGAGTGTGGTTGTACTGCCAGTGTCAAACCCTTAAAAAAAAACCTCTCCCTCTCCCAGCAGCTATCAGTTGTCAATATTTCCTCAGCTTGGGGTAGGACTTCATGCTCACTTCCCTTCTCCATGCTTAGATTTCATTTGGATTCTGCTTATGCAGGTCTTCTCACACTGCTTTGATTTCATGTGTGCAACTGTATACTGTTTTCTGTAGTCATCCACCACCTCTGGTTCTTACAATGTTACTGGCCTTCCTCCATAATACCTGAGGCTTGAGAGTGAGGGGTGTGTTATAGATGACCCATTCAAGCCTGAGCATAGCACAACTTACTATTCTCTGCACACTGACTTGTTATTGGTCTCTGTGCTAATCAGCTTCTACTGCAGGAAGAAATTTCTCTGATGAAGACTGAGATTCACTCATCTATAGGTCAATCCTTCTATGATCATATATGCATAAATTCTCAGAAAAATACTTCCAACAACAGAACACAAAATTCCAGTGTCATATAAAAATAAGTATTTATTTCATGATTGAAATTAAGGAGACTGCAAGGCAGTTATATAAAACAGTCCAGGCTTGTTTATGTCTCAGAACTATGTTGGCTGATCTGTTCAGATGTGACCCTCCTTATCCTTCAAGAAATTAGTTCAGACCTGTCTCCAGAGTGACAGTGGAGACTCAGAAGAGCCAGTATAAACACCATAGGTCTCTAGAGGCCTGGGCTCTAAACAGGCCCCCTGTGAATTTTCCATAACCCTATTGGACAAAGAAATCAAAGTTGAACTCAAAGTTCAATATTTTCTGACCTTTTAGTGGGAAAGACTACAAAGCAACCTAGTAAAAGACCATAGCTAGAGAAAAACTGATAATGAAGATTAATGTTGCAAGCCAGCCTTAGTAACTACTGAAAAAGCCAGCCCCCAGGATGGAGAGAGAAGAGTGTGTTAAGAATTTCATTTTGGGAACATAAACTGTGACTAAGCTGATTCAGGGGATTCTTATTTGTGTTCAATGGCAATTCATTCTATCTCTGTCCATGTCTGTCTGTGGATAGCCTATGTGGGCTCTTCACCAACACAGGGAAGGATGTGTAGACATTTGTAAAGTTCACCTGGGGCATAGAGACAAATGAGAGACTCATTAATTTTACATTTTTTCTATGTATGAAATACAGCTGAATAAATAGTCATTCATCAAGCTGAAGCAAATAAATAAAATATACTTTTACTTAACTTTAGGGATTACAAAAAAGTTATTAATATTTTACAACATCTTCCATTTGAAAATTGTCTATAACATATTTGAAAAATCTGAACATTACACATTTTAAAACTCATAGTATTGTGGCAGGAGGCCCATCCAATCTCAGAGCTATGACAGCTGGAATAAAATCCATCTTTGCATGGGAGAGATCATGTTTTCAGAGAAGTTTCAAATTTTTTTAATTTTCTTTTAATTTTATGTGTATGAGTGTTTTGCCTACATGTGTATCAGAGCAACAAGTGCATTAAATGTCTGTGGAGGTCAGAAGTGGGAGTCAGATCCCATGGAACTGGAATTACTGAGTTACTGACAGTTGTCAGCCTCCACGTGAGTGCTTTGGACTGAACCCTGGTCCTCTAGCAGAGCAGCCAGTGCTCTTAACCACTGAGTCATCTCTCCAGTCCCCAGAACAAATTTTGAATTCTAACAGCACATTATTTTTTTCTTTTTTCTTAAATAATTGTCATATTTTATATAGATAGTAATTCTACTTCATTCTTATTTATTAAAATAAACCATATGTTTCATGAGTAGCAATTATACTACTAAATATTTGTGGGGGCAATAACAAAGCTAGCTTTCTTTAATTATTTGAAATTGATACATTTTATCTTGCTTTGTTCAAATAATGGGAAATGTGAAATTCTAAAAATAATCTTAGTCAATATATTACTCTGAACTTTGAGGCATCTGCATATAGGAAACACAACTATTTAACAAAAATCACTTTTGACATGTGTATAAATTAGTTCTGGAAAAGTTACTGTTTTCAACCTAAATAGAGTGAAGAGATAAATGACTACTCTTGGGCCTGTCTTTGTCACAGGAGAATGCAAGGGATCCTCTATAATAAATAAACAACTCTTTTCACAAACTCACATATTCTCAGACACGTATAAAAATAGAAATTGCTGTTGATAAATACTCTTGACTCAGGAATGCTGCAGATGCCATGCTTGGGATTTCTTCTTCCAGTCACTACGAAATCCCAGTATTCAGTGGTGCTTCAGAGGAAGAAGTTGAGAAGTTCCGATGGGACTGGAAATAAGATAGTGCTGTTAAGAACATACTGCTAGTGAAAGAGCAGTGTGGTGAGCCCACTCACTAGTGTTCCATTACTTCTCACTCTGACTTTAACCTGGCCAGAGGTCACAGTTCTTTTTTTTTTTTTTTTTTTTTTGTCTTTTTGAGACAGGGTCTCCTTGTAATTCTGGCTGTCCGGGACTCACTCTTGTAGTCCAGTCTGGCCTTGAACTACGAGATCACCTGCCTTTTTTTTTTTTTTTTTTTTGTCTTTTCAACACAGGGTCTCCCTGTAGCTCCGCGTGGGCTGAAACTCACTCTGTAGACCAGGGCTGGCCTTGAACTCACAAGATCCTCCTGCCTCGGCCTCCCGATGTGCTAGGATTAAAGGCGTGCACCACCACGCCGGCCCTCACAGTCTTTTTTTTTTTTTTTTTTTTTTTTATTAAATTAGTTTTTATTATGCTTTGTGCATTTCATACATTTTTCCAATTCAGTTCAGGCTTATTTCCCTTTCCTCCCCCCCACCCCCACCCCATCCCAGATCATGCATTCTGCCTAAACTGTCCTGCATCTTTCTCTTCAGTTTTTTTTTTTTTTCATTTTTAGCTATAAGTGATAATCCATGAGTACAAGCATCCTTCATGCAAAACCTATCTGCAGGCTGTTGTGCCCAAACACCTACAGCCCCACCATCCAGTGGGGGGTGACAGGTTGTTTGTTCAATCAAGTTGATCAAATGAGTGTCCAGACTACATTGCTGTAGTTTCACCATTCACCCCAATCGCAGCCCTTACATTCTACCACGCCCCCTCTTCCGCAGGTTGTTCCCTAGGCTTAGAAAAGGGGCACAGGTGGATGAGAGGTAAAACAGTCCACTCTCTCTGGAGCTGTTGACTTGGACTCTGGTCAATTCTGGCTGTTTCCTTTCATGGGCTGACAGTTTGTCCAGGAATAACCTTTCGATCCTACTAATGAAGAACAAGCAATTAGATATATAGGTATTTAAGCAGCACTAATAGTTATGGTAGGTTACTTTAGCATAGACACATGTTTGGATATGTTAATCCATGAATTACAATTTTCCCCCTGTTAAATATGACAGGGTCTTACTGTGGCTTATAACATCTCCTAACCTGTAGAGGGTGTAAGCTTGTGGCATCAGCCATGGGTTATTTCTCCAAGGGGAGAGCCAACCAGTCTTTTAAAAATACAAAAGCAATCTTCCAGAGCTCAATGAGAATGTTAATTGATATTATAATGCAGTCACTTCAAAACAAAATTAGCATTATGGAAAAGCCCCGGCCAGTATTTAAGGATGATTAACTAAAGCAGGTCCTTGAACCAAAACTTTCAACCACAAACTGCCTGTCAAATCATTGACTTCTTTTACCTCTGATTATTTTGAAAAACAAACATTTTTGTGGGTTTGTTTATAGTTATTCTTTTTAATCCGTTAGGTCCAGAAAAATGTGTCTTAGAAGCTTTTCACAGAATAGCAGTTTATACATAATTTTAGGGCATACAAACTCCAGGATGAAATGAAGAAGCTTTGAAACAGGCGAGGTGGGAGCTTCCTCAGTTGTCCCCTCACTGCTCCCCAAAGCCCATCTGTTAAAGACACAGTTAGTCCCTACCTCATTCTCTTGGGAGGTAGCAGAAAGAGCAGGGCCTTCTCCTGGGGGTCCTCTCCTGGGCATCCTCTACTGGGGATCTTCTCCTGGGGATCCTCTCCTGGGGATCCTCTACTGGGGATCTTCTCCTGGGGATCCTGTCCTGGGGATCCTCTCCTGGGCATCCTCTCCTGGGGATCCTTCTCCTGGGGATCCTTCTCCTGGGGATCCTCTCATGGAGATCCTCTCCTGGGCATCCTCTCCTGGAGATCCTTCTCCTGGGTATCATCTCCTGGGGATCCTCTCCTGGGGATCCTTTCCTAGGCATCCTCTTGTGGGGATCCTCTCCTGGGGATCCTCTCCTGGGGATCCTTTCCTGGGAATCCTCTCCTGGGGATCCTCTCCTGGGGATCCTTTCCTGGGAATCCTCTCCTGGGGATCCTCTCCTGGGGATCCTTCTCCTGGGGATCCTCTGATCATAGTTTTCCCAGTAATGAAGCACAGAATTTTACTGCACTGCCACTGACCCAAAGCAGTTGCTTCCAAAACCTTTGGCTAAAAAATAACATTTTCTCTTTATAAGTTGATTTACTGTGGTTATATTTTTTATAGTAACAGAAAGCTGACATACTCAAGTATGAATAGAGGAACATGAAAATACCAGAGATAAGCATTTTGTATACCCAAGAGCTCTCACTATTGACACAACAGAGGATTCATACCTATGTTCCATCCTAGAGGAAACAGGAAACTGAAACTCGGAGCTTTTCACACTTGAATTAAGCCATGACCAGCAAATTTCATGAACCCAGGAAATGTCCTTATTTGTTTTAATATAAACAATCCCAAATCATCCTTGACACATCATTTGTACATGATAGGAAAACTGAATGAGTTCCAAATTTTAGTTATTTTTAAAGTACAGTGATATATTGTTGCTGGTTGATGGTAAACATCTAAACTTAAGCTTCCACTGAAAAATATTTTAGCATTGGATTTGCATTTAATCAGGATAAGGAAGAATAAATCCTCATCCATTCCTGTCCCACCTGAAAGAGTAATGAATTATTAAAAATGAACAATTAGAGTGATTACATGATAAATGACTATAAAACAAAGCAAGAGCATCTTATCTATTCAAACACATCCTTTCTTTTTTTTTTGGTCTTTTCGAGACAGGGTCTCCCTGTAGCCCCAAGCTGTCCTGGAACTCACTCTGTAGACCAGGCTGGCCTTGAACTCACAAAGATCCACCTGCCTCTGCCTCCTGAGTGCTAGGATTAAAGGCGTGTGCCACCACGCCCAGCCCAATCACATCCTTTCTTAAAGTACTCTATTGCCTACCCACACACTCCTGTGAGCACGAAGTGTAGTAGGTATAAACATACCCTGTGCTTGGTACTTCATGAGCATTATTAAACATATACTACTGGCAAGGACTGTCCACAGAAAATTCTTCTAAGAACAGAGGATGCTATGATAGAAGTCAGTGCTCCCAGAAATCCCCTTGTATTTCTAAAGGATATCTTCAAGAGCAAACAGCAACTGCAAGAGGAAGTAGCTTCAGTGGCGATTTCAAAATCAAAGCCCTTTGAACAGCCTGCTGCCCTTTATTCTTTAGTTTAAGAGAATCCACTTCTCCTTTTGAATCCCTCTTAAAAGATTCCATCTTCCACAGTGTTAGTGAGTCCAAACCAGCAAAGCCTGTGTAGGCTTTCATCCTAGGCTTTTCTTTTCCTTTCCTATCTCATGGTAACTGTGTTAGTGAGTCCAAACCAGCAAAGCCTATGTAGGCTTTCATCCTAGGCTTTTCTTTTCCTTTCCTATCTCATGGTAACTGTATTAGTTTTCTATTGCTGTGATAAAACCACCATGACCAAGGGAACTTATAAAAGGAAGAGTTTGAACTTACAATTGACAGTTCCAGGGAATTAGAGTCCATTGTGGCTGGGAGGCAAAGTTGCAGGGGCTGAAGCAGAAAGCCAGGGTTTACATCTTCCAATGAGCACAGGAAGCCAAGAAAGCAAGCAACAGGAGACTGCAAGGCTTGTTGAACTCACTAAGCCTGCTCCCAATGATGTACCTCCTCCATCATGGCCACACCTTCTAAGACTTCCCAAAACAGAGCCACCAACTGGGGACACAATGTCTGAATACTTGAAGCCTATGGGGGACATTTCTCATTCAAACCACCACATTTCCACTCCTTGGCCTCCATAGGCTCATGAGCATATAAAATGCAAAGTACATTTAGTACAACCTTAAAAGTCCTCATAGTCTTTACCAGTCTCAATTCTATTCAAAAGTCTACAGTCCAATGTCTCTTCTGAGACCCAGGCCAATCTCTTAACTGTAAGCTCCTGTAAAATCAAATGACAAATTACATGGTCCCAACATTCAGTCAAACTGAATACACATTCCCATTCCAAAAGGGAGGAATAGAGGCATAGCAAGGAAATACTGGACCAAAACAAGACCAAAAACCAGAAGGGCAAACATTAAGTCCAGTAGCTCCATGTGTGACTTCTGGGATTTACTTCCAAAGGGCTTAGATGGCTCAGCTCTTCCAGCTTTGTGTGCAACATACATCTCTTTCCTAGGCTGGTACAACTCCCTGTATGCAGCTCTCCTTGGCAATATCTCACAGCTCTGGCATCTCGAATGACTTCTTGGGGTCTCCACTGCCAACCAGGCTTCACCTTCACAGCTTCATGCAATGGCTTACTGGGGCTTTCTTCATACAGGGATGCCCCTGCTGCACTCTGCCTAGCCTCTCTGAAACTGTGGAGGAAAAACTGATGACCCCTTCACTCTTGCATCTTTCATGCCTCTAACGCCAGGACCACGTGAATGAAACTGCTGATTTTGGCTGCAAACTTGGGCTGGACCCTGGCCTACTTCAACCACATTCACAACTTTTCTCTGCCTTTTCAGTATTTTCCATTCAAAAGTTGGAGGCTTAGCCAGGTGTGGTCTTGCCCAGAAGGTACTGTTTCTATTGTTTACTTGTAAATCTCTAGGCCTCTCCTTAATCACTTTAATCTCATTCTTTCCATTGTTTACTTGTAAATATATAGGCCTCTCCATAATCACTTTAATCTCCTTATCAAAGGGATCCTCTCTTTCACATGCCTTGGCTCCAAAATTAATCTCCCTAGTGCACTTTTCAGTTCTAAACTGTACATTCTGCATTTCTTTCTGCCCAATTTGCTCTTTTTCACTGTAGACCTGTCTAATATTCACCATTAATAGCCACGCCACCATTTCTACATTAAGCTGTTTTGAAATATCCTCCACCAAAGAAATTAGTCTATTGTTTTTCAACTTAGCCTCAGGCAAGCATTTGGGCTTTGAGCAAACTCCAGCCAGACTCTTTGATAAAATATCCCAGTTGCTGCTTGTCTTTATTTTCCTCTGGAAATAGAATTTTTTCTTAGCACTAGTTTCTTCCAAGCTTCTACTAGAATGGCCCATTAAGCTCTGCTTACAGCAGTCAACAGCTTTTCTAGCCCAAAGTTCCAAAATCTTCCACATTTCTCGAAACACCCACATGGTCAGGTTCTTCCCAGCCAACAGCCCACTCTCTGGTACCAAAAACTGTATTGGTAAGTTTTCTGTTGCTGTGATAAAACCACCATGGCCAAGGGAACTTATAAAAGGAAGAGTTTATTTGAGCTTACAATTGACAGTTCCAGGGAATTAGAGTCCATTGTGGCTGGGAGGCATGGTGGCAGGGGCTAGAGCAGAAAGCCAAGGTTCACATCTTCCAATGAGCAGAGGAAGCAGAGAGATGGAGCAACTGAAGACTGCAAGGCTTGTTGAACTCATTAAGCCTGCCCCCAGTAATGAACCTCCTCCAGCATGGCCACACCTTCTAAGACTTCCCAAAACAGTACCACCAACTGGGGAAAAAAATGTCTGAATACATGAAGCCTATGGGGGACATTCTCATTCAAACCACCACAGTAACCAAGACTCAAGAGGAAAAGGCAGTAACAGTCATTTGAGGGGGCTCTGAGCAGGACTATCTCAATGTATATTATATACTTGTATAAAAACGTAAGATACAACTAAAAAGGAGAATTATAGACCCATCTCCCTAATGAATACAGATGCCAAAATTCTAAACAGGATACTATCAAATCGCATACAGACCCTCATCAAGAAGATCATCCATCATGACCAAGTTGGATTCATACCAGAGATGCAGGGACGGTTCAACATATGAAAATCAATAAACATCATCAAACACATATATGGAATGAAAGACAAAAACCACACCATCATCTCAATTGATGCTGAAAAAGCCTTTGACAAAATCCAGCATCCCTTCATGCTTAAAGTCCTAGAAGGAATTGGATTGGAGGGATCATTCCTCAATGTAATCAAAGCCATATTCAGGAAACCCACAGCCAATATCATCCTAAATGCGGAAATGACAGAAGCATTCCCTTTAAAGGTAGGAACTCAGCAAGGCTGCCCCCTATCACCACTCCTCTTCAATATAGTGCTTGAAACACTTGCTAGAGCAATAAGGCAAGAAAAGGAAATTAAAGGAGTACTAACTGGAAAAGAGGAGGTCAAGCTATCCCTATTTGCTGATGATATGATTGTTTACTTAAGGGATGTTGAAAACTCCACCAGAAACCTCCTAGAAATGATTAACAGCTTCAGCAAAGTGGTAGGATACAAAATTAACCTTAAAAAATCAATGGCCTTTCTTTACACCAAGAACAAGCAACTGGAGAAAGAATTCAAAGAGACCTTCCCACTCACAGTAGCCTTAAAAACAATAAAATACCTAGGAACAAACCTAACCAAAGACACCAAAGATCTCTACAACAAAAAACTTTAAACCTTTAATGAAAGAAATTGAAGAAGACATCAGAAGATGGAAAAACCACCCATGCTCATGGATTGGGAAAATTAACATTGTAAAAATGTCTATTCTACCCAAACTCTTGTATAGATTTAACACAATCCCAATCAAAATCCCCAAGAGTTTCTTCACAGGCTTGGAAAAAAAAAATTCCTTAAATTCATTTGGAAAAACAAAAGACCCCGAATAGCCAAAACAACCCTGAGCAAAAAGAGCTACACAGGGGGGAATCTCTATACCAGACTTCAAACTATACTACAGGGCTATAGTCATAAAAACAGCCTGGTACTGGCACAAAAACAAACCTGTTGACCAATGGAACAAAACCAAAGACCCAAACCTGAGCACATACAATTTCAGCCATCTCATATTTGACAAGGGGGCCAAGAAGCCACAATGGAGAAAAGACAGCATCTTCAGCAAGTGGTGTTGGCAAAACTGGATCACCACTTGTAGAAGAATGAAATTAAACCCCTTCCTCTTGCCATGTACAAAAGTCAACTCCAGATGGATCAAAGACCTCAACGTGAAACCCCAAACTCTGAAGGTGATAGAAGAAAAAGCTGGCAGCAGACTACAAGACACAGGCATAGGAAAAGACTTCCTAAATCAGACAGCAGCTGCTCAAGAATTAAGGTCGACAATTGACAAATGGGACCTCATTAAACTCAAAAGCATCTGTACATCAAAAGAAACAATCAAGGAAGTGAAGAGAAATCCCACAGAGTGGGAGGAAAGCTTTACCTCAGAAACATCTGACAAAGCATTGATTTCCAGAATATATAAACTACTCAAAAAACAAAGAAAAAAGAAAACAAATGACCCACTCAATAGATGGAACAAAGACCTGAACAGAGACTTCACAAGTGAGGAATTAGAGATGGCTGAGAAACACCTTAAGAAGTGTTCAACGTCACTAATCATTAAGGAAATGCAAATCAAAACCACTTTAAGATATCATCTTACTCCAATAAGACTGGCTAGGATCACGAAAACAAATGATACCAAGTGCTAGAGAGGTTGTGGGGAAAGGGGAACACTCATCCACTGCTGGTGAGAATGTAAACTCGTGCAGCCACTATGGAAAGCAGTGTGGAGAACCCTTGGAAGACTTGGAATGAACTTGCCACCCGACCCAGCCATACCACTCCTAGGCATGTACCTTCAAGACTCACCCCACTGCAGAGATACATGCATGGCCATGTTTATTTCAGCTCTCTTCACAATAGTAAGGAGCTGGAACCAACCCAAATGCCCCTCAACTGATGAGTGGATAGAGAAAATGTGGTACATCTACACAATGGAGTTCTATGCAGCAATAAAGAAAGATGACATCATGAGCGTTGCAGGAAAATGGCTGGAGCTAGAGGACATCATGCTGAGTGAAGTAACACAGTCCCAGAAAAACAAACGATTAATGGTATCCTTCATCTGTGGATGCTAGTGCCAATTACCTAGTTTTAAGTATTTCTTGTGCATGGCCCCTTGAGCTTTTGTCCAAAGCAGTTGGGAATGATGCCTATTGGAAACAACAACAACAACAACAAGAATAACAACAGAAAGGACTGCATCAAAGAACTGACTGAAACAGTGAACTTCTGCTCAAAACAGTCAACTTCCACATGGAGAATATTGAGAAAGACTGCGAAAGAGATGAAAACATGTTTGGCAGAATGCATGAGCTCTGGTAGGGTAGGGGGATGGGGGGGACACGGGTCTAGATTTGATAAAAAGTATATAGATATAAAAAAATCCCTTAAAAAAGAAGGATAATACGAAGCAAGGAACATTTCTTAAACTCATATTTGATATTGAGGATAATTCATTATCCTCAGTACTATGTAACAGGCAGAGGCTAAATTATTTCCTTATCCAAAGTGACCTTACAATAAAAAATGAGGTCAGGATTAGAAAAAAAACTTAAAAACAGAATAAATAAAGGAAGAAAGGGAGGGAGAGAGGGAAGGAGAGAGGGAAGAAAAAGTAACTTCCTTTGAAAGAATTTGTCTATTTATTCTGTTCCCCATTTGTCCCCAAACAGCTCAAGCTGAACACATCTGTTACCAAGACAGTAACAAGTAAACCACTTTAATTAACATTTCAAAAAGTCAAACTCTAAATAATTGTGAATTTTTATTAATTCTCTTACATAACTCTGGAATGGTTTTAAATTGAAGAATATTAGAATTGTTTTCGTGCTAAATTGACATTAACCGATTTTAATCCTTTTTTTTTTTCTAAATTTCCCTTTTTCTTCAAGAAAAAATGTGTACTAATTTAGACAGGGAATTTGATCTGTGGAGGAAATACACAGGGATTCTGAGGAAGAAATGAGCCCTTAAATTAGCAGAGTCTAGAAAATCTGTACTGTGGGAAAACTAACAAGCAAAGAAAAACACATGCTCCAAATATTTTGGAAGTTTAAGAGCCAATTGTTGACTGTGAAGGAACTTGGTCCTGGTAAATTTCCAAGCTTCTCTGCTTTGCATTTTTGAAAGAAAGAAAGAAAGAAAGAAAGAAAGAAAGAAAGAAAGAAAGAAAGAAAGAAAGAAAGAAAGAAAGAAAGAAAGAAAGAAAGAAAGAAAGAAAGAGAAAGAAAGAAGCAGCTGATGGATTTTAAATTTTCAACACTATTGTTTTTTCTACACCTGATCCTCTGAAAGTTCCCTTGCATCTTCACTTCACTCTGCAGTGTTTGACAACACATACCTCTGAAGTGAATTTGGCTTCATGTCCATTTCCTTGAACCTTTCTAACATTATAACTTGAAACATTATATTTTCATTGTCATGGGAAATATTTGTGGCTTTTCACAGTTCTAATTCTTCATTTCAGAGAGGAAAGTGAACCCTTAGTTTTTCTTGGATCCAGAAAATTGTCTTTGTGTATGAGACAACCAAAGGGCCCAGTCAGAGCTCAAGTCCATCTGAGGTATCAGCCTGAATCTCCACCAAGCTAAACCCTCTGCTAACTGTGCTCACCAAATCCACTCTCTTGTCTTCCCCTTCTGCTCAGTACAGACCAAACAGGATTCTTTGCCTTCTCATTTCAAAATGAATTTGGAGAAAACCAGAAAGAGAATCAAGAACAGCAGAAGAATAGGGTCTGGGATTTCCACTTTTCCTCCTTGGAGGAAAACTTTAGAAACTGGTAACTGTTGAATATCCTGATTTGCCAATGGACAACTCCAACAAACAGAGTTATGTGGGTAAAAGAGCACTTTCAGTCACAGAGTCAGAGTTCAGTGAAACAAAGAGTTACCCCATAGTTACTAGTGAACAATACCTAACTTGTATAATTCAAGTTATGGCTTAAGAATTGGTTTCAATATCTTTGAGTCATGCCCTATTAAATCCCCCCTCCTCTCTTAGCATTTTGGTGGTCAGGTTTGATAACAAAGTCCTGAATGATATAGAGTAAATCTGTGTTATTTCTAAACAGTGACATTTGTAGGTTAACTGTGAATCCACTGAGTATATTTGGGTTTCAGACTATGTAACTAATATCTGGCCTAGGAACTTGTGTCTAGGTCACAGGCCATAGAGGAGGGCTTAATATTATTATTATGCTAAATAAATGTAGTATTAGACTGACTTCAAATGTCTTATTGTTTTTTTGCGGTTCTTAGCCTCAGCCTTTAACGGCTGCGCTATCCCCACAGCCCCAAATGTCTTATTGTAATTCCCGTAATTTAATGCAGCTCTCAGCTCACACCAGAGAAGCTTTCTTGTGCAAGAGATGGTGATTAACACAGAGAACCACATTTGCCCAATGTTCAGAAAATAAGAAACTACAGAATGCTCATCACTGAATACGATGCCTGTATCAAATTTCTGCTTCTCAAGGCTAAGAGATCATTGCAGAAGAGGGAGGGGGTGGAAATATTGTAAAAGCCAGAAGCGGTGGATGATTACAGGGAAACAGTTTCTTTTTTTTCCAGACAACTGGTCAGTTACTCCTATGAAGCCACAGCCACGGTGACAGCATTCACAACTCCAGTATAGGTTCAAACCAGACAAAATCCTAGTATGGGTGCAGGGAACAACCTGAGGAACTATTGGGAACCACTGGCTGCTGGGAGGGGGAAAGTAAGACTCATCCAAGCATGCAACTCTTGGTAAGTTGAGTAGGCCCCAGTGGATGGACCTATAGTGAAGGACATTAGGAAATACAAGTTTGACCACACAGCCCTTCAGAAATATATAGAGAATGGAACTGGGCAGAGAGTAGTAAGGCATGCATATGGGGAAGGGATCTACATCTGACCAAAATAGATTGTGTGAAATTCACAGAATTTCAAGAAAGAAAAATATTTCCAGTGCGGCAATGGTTGGCTCACTCCCCGACTTTCTCTGGATTGCCTTTTGTGTTTTTTTCTATTCTAAGGCCAGCTCTTTTTAGGTGGCTCAGAAAATAGTTGCTCTGAGTCTTGAATGGACAGAGCAGTGTGATTTCCAAACGAGGGCTTCCTCTGCTCCCTGGTTGACGGGCTGCAAATGAGAAAGGCTTTGGCTTTCTGAACCTTCCTTGAGATATCAAGCTAGGAGATTGATGTACAGCCTTCATGAGTGTGTATTTAGGCAAAGTAATACAAGATATTCTCTTGAAATGCTGTAGGGCATTGTCTCTTGAGATGAGTCATATTTATTGTTTTGCTTGGCACTTCATCATAACTATGCTTGGCAGGGTCCCTGAATATCTATCACCACTCTGCACTTCTATCTACTGAACTGAGTCCTGATAGCTTTTCTCCACAGACAGTAGAGTATAACAAACTCTCATTTCTTATGCTAGTTCCCAAAAAAAAAAAAAAACCCTTCTAGGGGGTTTTTGCACTTGACTTTTTATTTTTAAGTCAATTTCTCTCATGTCTTCTGTACCTGTATGTTTCTGAGGATCCCAAACAGATGTGTCTGCTCTCAATCTATTCCCATCTCCACAGATATCACAGTGATACTGTGGAAGAAAGGTGAGCACTCACATCACAAGTCTAATTCCAGTAACTGGGTTTATGAGGAGATGGAGAAGAATCTGCATTGTGTCTCCACATTAAGTGAAGGAGATCTTGCTCTGCTGTGAAGCTTCCATTCTTCCAGCCTGAGCTTTTGACATCACCTGTCAGGAATGAGTCACAGTGAGAGACCATGCCTGCATGCATCTGTGAGGCCTATCAACTCTTGGTCCTTCTAAGCTCTACTTCAAGAGTTGTCTGTCCTTCATTTAATATTATACAATTGCAGTTTTCCCAACAAATCTTTAAACTCTACCCTTAGATTGAATAGTCATAGCTAATGTTTTACTCAATTAATATATGCACATATATATCTATACCTTATATTTTAGTATAAACAATCCACTTTCTACAATTCCTGCATACATGGCATATAACACATAAACATTATCAAATTATGTATTGCACCACTTCTGAAGACTGAATTTATTATTTAAATCAGTGGAGAGAAAATATTCCCCCAAAGACCCTTCTACTATTGTTAGAAGGAAATGTTACATCGGAATGAGCTAGTGGACAACCTTAAATGTTCTTTCTCTGGGAATTTTGATATGTTACATTTATCCTTATCCTATTTAAAATTTTACAACCAAGGATGAGTGATGGTCCAGACATTTAATCCTAGCATGCAGGAGACAAAGACAGGCAGATCTCTGTGAAACAAAAACCAGCGTGGTTTACATAGCAAATTCCAGGCCAGCTGGGATACAGGGAGACCCTGTCTCAAAACAAAACAAAACAAAACAAAACAAAACACCTTTAAAACCCTTGAGCCATTTTTATTGATTAAATGCATTCAATGTCTATAGAAAAAAAAACTGATTTCTTTTTTGACTCTGTATCCTGAGCAGTGATGTTCTAATTAAAAAAGGAATTAAAGGAACTAAATGTTTAATATTCATTGACAGTAGGAACTATTAAAGCACAGAAATAGAAGTCAGATGCCTGGTTTATATCTGTAATTCTGACATAAACTAGTTGGATACTATTGTTGATTCTTTCCTCTCTCTGAGTCTGAGTTACTGCTCAAAAAATTTTAAAGCATACAATTAGATTTTTGACAGTACATTTCACTGTCTATATCATTTTGAAAGAAAAGTTATGAAATAATTCTGACATAGAAAGGGCATAAATAATAGTACAAGCAACCATGTCCAATGTTGCAAATACAAGTGGCACTTTCTGTGTTCTTCTAAATATACACCCTAGTTCCCTCATAGAGAAACATAGACATTTCTTTCTCCTTCACTACATGTGCATATCATCAAATATATGCAATAAAATCCTTAATTGTGATACACTTTCGATAGATGATAACACACCCAAAATTCCTTGGGTACATGTGTTTCCTTTTCAACATATTTGTGGACCTTAGTGTCTGAAGCCCAGTTTGGCACTGATGCCATGAGAACTACTGGTGAGTAGACCATAATTCATCTGCTAATTCTAATGCTAAAAATATTTCATTATCCAGTTATTTGGTGTAATCTTCAATCATTCTTGCTGATGCTTCTTTAATCTGAAGGATATGTACATGTATATGCTGAGAAGTAGAATTTTCTGGAACAAAAATTATATACATCTCAATTCTACCAGATATAGTAACACACTATTTTCTAGCAGGGGTGACACTATTTATATTTCTTGTTGTTCCACAACCTCATTCACATATGTTGTTGTTGGACTCCAGATTTTTCTCAATTAGTGGTCTGAGGAATGCAGTATCTTTGTGAATTTAATTTGCCTTTCATGCCACCTGAAGAGGTTGACCATTTTCTGCTGTTTATTGGTTTTTATTTGTGTTTCCTGTTCTATGAATTGACTTTTTCTTTTTCTATTTTCTACAAGATGGTTTTCCTTTTTCTTTTGATTTATAGTTTCAAGCCCTTATTTGGTACACTGACTCCTTCAATGGTTTGCCTTCCAAATATCTTCCCACAAATTCTCCTAGTCCTCCCTGTCTTTTGCTGGACAGACATTTTAGCTTTAACACTCAAGGGTGCTAATGATTTCCTTTAGTCTTTGAGCTTTATTTGTTTTGTTTATTAAATCTTCTCCTTATCCTGAAATTTCTTTTTTTAAATTAATTTATTTTTTTATGTGTATGAGTGTACTGTCTGCATGTAGGTTTAAAGTGCACCCTTGTCGTGCAATGCCGTGGAGGTCGAAGAGGGCATCGGATTCCCCTGGAACTGGAGTCAAAGAAGGTTCTCAGCTGCCATGTGGGTGCTGGGGATCGAACCCGGGTCCTCTGCAAGAGCAGTCGGTGCTCCTAACCACCAGGCCATCTCTCCAGCCCATCCTGAAATTTCTTAAGACTCCTTTTCATTTTATTCTAAATGGCTTTGGAGATTTTTTTTTTCTTTACCTATTATTCCTTACCTGCAAAGCCAACTTTGCCATCTGTCAAGTGTGCTGTTTATATAGGAGCCGATTCTTATTCTTCTTACACCTCTCCTATGGGCTTTTATTCAGTGCATCTTTTAAAATAAAACTGTATAAATATTGCTCTCTGGTAAGATAAACATATCCATTTGGCTCCTCTTCTTCAAAATTAGATGAATTTGAGGCTATTTGATCTTTCATAATTCATCTTGTCATGACCTAATCAAGCATTATTACATCTGTATAACAGAACACTTATCTTCCTAGGGCAAATACAGCAGAATCTCTGTAGGTTGGAGAATAGCCTGGTCTACATAGTAAGTTCAAAATCAACTTGAGCTACAGAGTAAGAATTTATCCAGAAACAAACAACAAAGCAAAGAAGAACAAAGACCTTCACTTAAAGCAAATAGATTTGGTAAAGAACTGTCACTGATTTTTCCACTGATATTTCTAAAATCTGGTTTTCTCATGAGACTCCAGCCAGAAGAGCTGAAGAGCAGAAAGAAGCTCAAAGGAAAGAGCTACCAATTGCACATTCTGCCATGCATTGGGGACGGATGACAACACTGAGCTTGCCACTGCCTCTGAACTAGCCAGTTTTAGTAAAGTTCTTGATGAAGAATACAATGTCACACAAGGCATGATTTCTTCAGAACTGCCAAAAGACACGATCAAATCAAGAGACATATATGAAACAGTTAAAATATGTTAAAATGAATTTCTGTGTCCATTGTCAACCTGTGTGGAATAATTACTGAAGGTGTCCTTAATCTTGTAAGTATAAAAGCAGGGACTTGTGCAATTAATAGAAAAAAGAGAGCACAATTGTTTCCCAAAGTTTTTGATTCTTCTAATAACTTCTTAATTTGAAATTTCATGCTATTAGTTTTCCTGTTTTCTTTATGCCTGATATTTTATTATTCAAATGTATTTTTCTAAGTGTATATAATATTCTACTAATGTTAACTAAATATATGTTTACACAAATTATATGTATTCATGAATAGTATCAAGAACTACATCTTTCATTAATCAAGGCATATCCCTTAAAAGCCAGGCTTGGTGGTACATCTGGGGCTACAAGCAGACCCTGTCTCTGAACAATGAAAAAAAGAAAAAGGATATATCTCTCATGTCTGTTAACTAGTAAATGTTTGTTGAAATATTCTTTGTTACTTGTAGTCTGTTGCTGAGATAGAGAAAATTTCTCTCATAAAGAACTTTTTAATTATATTTAATAATAATATTTTCTGCATGCTAAATAGATTCTAGTCCAGAACTATTATATCTGCTAATAAAGTTGATCCTTTCGTTAATATGAGGTAACCTTTTTAATTGTGCCTTCCTTTGACTCTTAAGTCCATTTCCTACATGAACACAGGTAGCTCAGTATCTGAGAAAGTTCACTTCTGGAACCCCTTGACTACACCCAAATCTGCAAAGCCTCACATTCCACATAGGTAATTTTAAATACTATAACCATATACATCTTTCTGTACACTTCAAATCATTTCTTAGTTTCTTATAACACTTAATCAAGTATAAGTGTTACAAATTAATAATTCTGTTCCTTTGGTTAGAAAATAGGGATAACAGAAAATGTCTGCATACATTTAGAAAAGACCAATATTCTTGAGATGTTTTTGAACGGAGGTTAGTTGAATCCATGAATGAGTTTCCCCTTCCAACTTTGTCTAAGATAATACTACTCTTTCTTAACACTTCATTCTTCATTCTTAAGTGTGTTGTGGACTTATAGGTAGAACTTCTGCAGTCACTCCATCAATTGCTATCTCATAATTAATGAATTTAGTTCATTCATTTGCATGGAGATTATTATATCTTTTGGATTGATTTCCATTGTCATTACTTCTGGCTCAGTTTTCTTCTCTGACCTTCCTTCTCTGGGCTGGCATTGTGTGCTGTTGACTGTGTTCTCTTATTCTTGTCTATTTGACTACAGGTCCTGTCTTACATTTTCTTCCATTAACCCATCATTGCTCTAAATTTAGAAAGTTTAACAATTTAGCAATTTATCTTGGGAATTTGTGTGAATAGAGCAGACATTTTAATTATAAAAATAGTATTTTATTCACCATATTTAGAGGTCTTTACCCCATTGGAATAGCTTTTCTCCTTTATCAATCTGTAATTTTAGCAGAAATGAAAATGTCCCATTTTGTACACATTTGTTATTAACTTATCAGGTGCATAAAGAATGAGGTAGCTCTCACTGAGGAGTAGTGGCCATTTAGATGATTTCTAAGCCCGGGGGGGGGGGAGAAACTCACTGTTGCCTTCTGATTGCCCATGCTGATAGAAAGAGTCCAGGTTCACAGGGAGCCACTAGTTCTCTGAAATGTGCTTGTTGTGATTTAAATGAGAGTTGCCCCCCCACAGACTCATATATTTCAATGTTTGGCTTCCAGTTCGTGGCCCTATTGGGGAGGTGATGGAATCATGAGGAGGTGGCTCCTTGCTGAAGGAAGTACATCACTAGGGGAGGGCTTTGAGGGTTTGTAACCTCACATACTTCCTATTTTCGCTCTTTTCTTCCTGTGTATAATTGTGATCTCTCATCTTGCTGGGGTGGCACTACAATGCCTTCTCTGCCATTATGGAATCACCTTCTAGAAACAAGCCAAATAAACTTCTTTAAATTGCTTTTGATCATGGTATTTTTCCAAAGCAATAGAAAAATCACTATTACAGGGCTTTACTAAACTTATACTGATGAAGTTAGTCACAGTACTTTTAAAAAATATGTTATTTATTTTTGTTTTATGCCTATAAATGTTTGCCTACATGTATGTATGCAGATTGCCTACATTTTGTATGTATACCATGTGTATGCAGTACGCATGAAGGCCAGAAGACCATGTCTGATCCCCTGGAACTGGAGTTCTAGATGGTTTTGAGAACCCTGGCTCAAAATAACTTCCCATGCTCAAAGTGATCCCTGGCCCTCAGTAAGAGCAGCAAATGCTCTTCACTGCTGAGCCATCTCTCCAGTCCCACAGTACTTTCTTCTAAACTCAGGTTCTCCATGGTCAATAAAAATCTCTCTTGCATTCCTTTAAAGTAACCAATATTTTAACTCTAATATGCTGAAAAAAAAATAAGGTGAGAAGACTGTGTGCTGTGTGATAACTCTCAGCTGTGAGCCTCTCTGATCTTCCTTCTCAGCTGTGCTTCTAAGGTTGATTATACCAGCAGACAATGCTCATTAGCCATGTATGAAGTTCCCCTTCCATGGAATCTAATCATTTCAAAAAATTACCCAGGGAACTGGGTAATATACCTTTAAAGATCCCCTCTGCTTTACATGTAAGAAAAATCTTGTATTTATGTATTTCCAGTGGAATAAGCAGGAAGTCTCTTGGGGTAGGTCTAGTCAAATGTTAACTATATGTCTCCTCACTTGAGAGCTTGATGGTGACTGGGTTAACTTGAGGCTGCCAAGCATCTTTACAGGATGGAACATACTGGATTCTAGTCATTCCTTGGAGTACCAACACCTGATTTAGTCTTGAGCAAAAGAAAAAAATGTTTTTTGCTATTCACTTTCTGAAATTGAGGAGTTGTTTATATTATAAACATTTGTATAATCTACAATACACAGTAACATCCCCATTCAATAAGCACATTACTAGTACCTAAAACTTCCAAATGCATCCTATTCATGCCTTCTTTTATGATAAATATCTCCACATAGAAACTTTGGTGAAAATACCTTATTTAAATATTTTATATTATTTTAGATTTTTAATTTATATACTCAATGAAATCCCTTCAAGATACACATTTAACTATGATCATATACATTGTCAAAGGAAGCTGTGTTTACACTTTGAAATTATTTGTAGTGTATGTGGAATGTAAATTAATTATTTTCATTAATAGAGTGAATTAAATTAATAGAGTGAATTAAATTATTGTTCAATGTGGTAGGTGCCAGTAAGGCAAGTGAGAATTGCCTTGACCCTTGGGGGCTCAACACCCACCCCCAGAAGTCCCACCTTGGACTGCAGATAGGTGCATGGACTCAGTGAGGTGCCAGGAAGGCAAGGCAGAACTGCCTTGACCCTTGGGAGCCTACCTGCACAGGCCAAAGTAGCAACACAACACAACCCCGCCCATGTCAACCTGGTGGATCTATGGTATAATGGACTTAACAGGTGCAACATTGGTGATTATAGTCTGCACAGCCAACCTTGAGGTGCCTCAGAAATATAATGGAGGAAGTAGAACAAAGAATATCAGACCTGGAAGATAACACAGAACAACTAAAAATCTCAAGTAAAGATTATGAAAAATTTAAAAATACACAAAAGTGGAACAACCAGGAACTGTGGGACACTATTCATAGGAATAGAGGAAGGAAAATAATCCCAAGAGAATGGTATTGATCAGATCGTCGACAGAATAATAGATGAAAATTTCCCCAAACTAAAAAAAAAAAAAAGACAAACCCATACAAATACAAGAAGCACATAGAACTCGAAAGAGATGAGATATGAAAAGAAACTCCCCATGCCATATCATAGTTAAAACTCTAGACACCCAAAACAAAGACAAAATTCTGAAAGCCACAAGAGAAAAACAACAAGTTACATATAAGGGGAAAACCATCAGAATGACAACTGACTTCTCAGTGCAAACTATGAAAGCAAGAAGAAAATAAAGCAAAGCATTCCCAGTGTTAAAGGACTATAGACGCCAACCCAGGTTACTATACCCAGCAAAAATGTCAATTATAATTGAAGGAGAGAGAAAAATCTTCCATTATATAAACAAGATAATAGAATACATGTCCATAAAACAAAGCCTTCAGAAAATACTTGAAGTAATTCAAAGGACAGAAGAAAGGAGCAACTATCCTCAGGCACCTAGAAAGAGACATTAATAAAAACATAAGTGCAGAAGTAGAAACCAAGACTAAAAATGCAAACAGATAATAAAGTGAATGGAAGCAACACACATCTTTAAATTATAACCTTAAATATTAATGGACTAAACTCTCCAGTCAAAAGACATAGACTGGGAGATTGGATTAGGAAACAAAACCCACCTATATGCTGTCTACAAGAAACCCATCTCACTCTCAAGGACAGGCACCAACTTAAGATGAAGGGATGGAAAAAATATTCCAAGAAAATGGTAGCAAAAAGAAATCAGGTGTTTCTATTTTAATATCAGACAAAATAGACTTCAAAGTAAAAGATATCAGAAGAGAAAAAGAGGGAGATTACCTCTTTATCAAAAGAATAATTGATCACGAAAATTTCACAGTCATGAATATATATGCACCAAACTCTGGTGCACCAAACTTTATAAAGAAAATTCTCCAGGACCTCAAGACACAGATTAATCCAGAATACTCATAGTAGGGGTCTTAAGTCCTTTGGACAGATCAACCAAACAAAGAATAAACAGAGAGACATCTGAACTGAATGATATGATACACCAAATGGACCTCAGACATCTACCAAATATTCCAACCAAGTATCAGAGAATACACTTTCTACTCAGCACCCCACAGAACATTCTCCAAAATTGGTCACATACTGGGACACAGAAAAAAAAAAAAACTCAACAAACACAAAAAATTGAAATAATTTCATGCATTCTATTGGACCACAGTGCAATAAAGCTCAATATCAACACCAGGTGAGCCCTACTGTCTACAAGAACACATGGATACTAAACAACACTCTCCTGAATAATGAATGGGTCAAGGAAGAAATAAAGAAAGAAATAAAAGCATTCCTGGAACTGAGTGACAATGATAATACAACACAACAAATCCTATTGGATACTTTAAAAGCAGTCCTAAGAGGGAAGTTTATAGTCCTGAGTTCCTAGATCAGAAAAACAGAAAGAGCACAAGTGAACAATCTAATGCTGCAGCTAAAAACACTTGAGAGACAACAACAAATGAACTCTAAACGCAACAGACAGGAAGAAAGAACCAAAATCAGAGCAGAAATCAATGAAATAGAAACAAAGAAAACAATAAAAAAAAATCAATGAATCCAAAAAGTAGGGTCTTTGAGAGAATAAACAAGATAGAAGTTTAGCCCAGTTAGCCAAAAGAAAGAGCAACTCCAAACCAATAGAATCTGTTATGAAAGGGGAAATATCACAACAGACAATAAAAAGATCCAGACAATCATATGGGAATTCTTTCAAAACCTATATTCTACTAAGTTTGAAAACCTAGGAGAAATGAATGAATATGTGAAATCTTGGGAATCACCAAAGCTTAACCAAGGAGATCGAAAGCTTAAACAGACCCGTAATATATGAAGAAATTGAAGATGTAACAAGAAACCTCCCAAATAAAACAGCCCAGGCCCAGTTGGTTTCACGACAGAATTCTATAAAACATTTCAAAAAGACTTACAACCATTATTACTGAAATTGTTCAGAAGGATACAAACAGAGGGAATTCTCCCAAATTCCTTCTATGAAGCCAGCTTCACTATAATGCCAAAACTAGGCAAAGATACAATGATAAAGGAGAACTATAGACCCATCTTATTAATGAACACAGATGAAAAATTCTCAACAAAATACTTGTAAACTGCATACAGACCCACATCAAAATGATCATCCATCATGACCAAGTTGGATTCATACTAGAGATGCAGGGATAGTCCAACATACAAAAATCAATAAATATCATAAAATACATAAATAGACTGAAAGACAAAAACCACACAATCATCTCAATTGATGCAGAAAAAGCCTGTGACAAAATCCAGCATCCCTTCATGCTTAAAGTCCTAGAGGGAATTGGACTGGAGGGATCATTCCTCAATGTAATCAAAGCCATATACAGGAAACCCACAGCCAACATCATCCTAAATGGAGAAAAGACAGAAGCATTCCCTTTAAAGGTAGGAACTCGGCAAGGCTGCCCCCATCACCACCACTCTTCAATATACTGCTTGAAACACTTGCTAGGGCAATAAGGCAAGAAAAGGAAATTAAAGGAGTACTAATTAGAAAAGAGGAAGTCAAGCTATCCCTCTTTGCTGATATGATTGTTTACCTAATGGAAGCTAAAAACTCCACCAGAAAACTCTTAGAAATGATTAGGAGTTTCAGTAAAGTGGCAGGATATGAAACTAATGTAAAAGAATCAGTAGCCTTTCTTTACACCAACAACAAGCAACTGAAGAAGGAATACGAGGAGACCATCCCACTCACGATAGCCTCAAAAACAATAAGATACCTAGGAACAAACCAAACAAAAGATACCAAAGATCTCTACAAAAAAATTTTAACCCCCTGAAGAAGGAATTGAAGAAGACATCAGAAAATGGAAAGACCTCCCATGCTCATGGATGGGGAAAATTAACATTGTAAAAATGTCCATTCTACCCAAACTAATATACAGTTTCAATGTGATCCCAATTAAAATCCCCAAGAGTTTCTTCACAGGCTTGGGGAAAAAAAAGTCCTTAATTTCATATGGAAAAACAAAAGACTTCGAATAGCCAAAGCAACCCTGACCGAAAAGAGCAATATAGGAGGGAATCTCTATACCAGGTTTCAAACTATACTACAGGGTTATAGTAAAAAAGGAACAGCTATAGACATAGAAACAGACCTGTTGACCAATGGAACAAAACTGAAGATCCAAACTTGAGCACATACAATTTCAGCCACCTCATATTTGACAAAGGGGGCCAAGAAGATACAATGGAGGAATGACAGCATCTTCAACAAGTTGTATTGGCAAAACTGGATCACCACTTGTAGAAGAATAAAGTTAAACCCCTACCCTCACCCTGTACAAAAGTCTCCTCCAGATGGATGGTCAAAGACCTCAACGTGAAACCCAAAACTCTGAAGGTGATAGAAGAAAAATTTGGCAGCAGCCTACAAGACATAGGCATAGGAAAAGACTTCCTAGGAGTTACACACCCACCACACAGCACAAGACCAGCAAGCTCACAGCTTGTGAGGTGAGCAGACTTCAGCTGGATCCTGCAGAATAACAGCCTGCAAAAGTCCAGGTGAGGCCTGTCTTCCTGGGCACTTTGGACACCCCTGTGCCCTGTTGAGGCTTGGTATCGCCTGGGACCTTCTAAACTTTGGATCCCAGCATGCAATGTGGGGGCAGATAGATGGGTACAAAACAACACCAGCATGCACCCAGCACGTGGCATAAGTTGGTGTGTTAACCAATAGGATACTGGCACGCAGACCAAACAACACACAGCCCCTCGGCCTGGGGGAGCAGTGGTGCAGAGGATCTAGCAGGGGCAGTATTAGTGATTATAGTCTGTGCAACCAACGTTGAGGCACCAGAACCCAAAGAAATAAATAAATACACAAATCCACATGCCAAAGACACACACACACACACACACACACACACACAAACACACACACAGACACACACACACACACACACACACACACACACACAAACAACATGGGAAAAGCTCATAATAAATCTACATCAAATTCTACCAACCCTACAGAAGACTCCTACAATGAGATCTCACTGGAAGGAAACCAAGACATGGACTTTAGAAGAACAATTATGGACATATTCAAAGGAATTAGAGAACTAAGGGAAGAGAATGAAAAATTCAAGAAGTACCAAGAGGGGGATAATGACAAAAGTTTTAAAAACTAACTTGGTAGATTGAAAAACTCAAGAAGGACCTAGAGGGAGATAATGACTTTGGAAGAAAGAAAGAAAATGACAAACTCCAGAAGGAAGTGGAAATGCTGAAAAGATCCCAGACCGAAATGAAAAAAGAAAATGACCAAGCAATCAAGGAGTTACAAGATGAGAATGACAGGCTCCAGAAGGAAGTGGAAATGCTGAAAAGATCCCAGACCGAAATGAAAAAAGAAAATGACCAAGCAATCAAGGAGTTACAAGATGAGAATGACAGGCTCCAGAAGGAAGTGGAAATAGTAAAAAAAAAAAAAATCACAGGATTAAATGAAAAAGGAAATTGAACTTTCATTCAATCAACAGGAAAGGATGGGAAAAAGCTTCAGAAGCAGAATGGAAGAAGCAGAAAAAAAGAATATCAGACCTGCAGGATAACATGGACCAACTAGAATGCTCAAGTAAATATTATGAAAAAATTTTAAAAACACAAGAGTGGAACAACCAGGAAATGTGGGACACTATGAAAAGACCAAACCTCTACATCATAAAGATAGAGGAAAAGAATCCCAAGACAACACTATTGACCAGATCTTCTACAGAATAATAGAAGAAAATTTCCCCAGACTGAAAAAAGACAAACCCATACAAATACAAGAAGCACATAGAGCATCAACATACAGGACCAGAAAAGAAATTATCCATGCCATATAATTGTTAAAACACTACATGCTCAAAACAAAGGCAAAATACTGAAAGCCACAAGAGAAAAACAACAAGTTACATATAAGGCGAAATCCATCAGAATCACAGCAGACTTCCTAGTGCAAACTGTGAAAGCTAGAAGAATGTGGACCAAAGTATTCCCAGTACTAAATGACTTTAGATGCCAACACAGGTTACTATACCCAGCAAAAATGTCAATTATAGTTGAAGGAGAAAGAACAATCTTTCACGATATGAACAAAATGAAAGAATACATGTCTAAGAAACCAACTCTTCAGAAAATCCTTGAAGCAATCCAAAGAACAGAGGAAAGGAGCAAATATCCCTAAGCAATTACATAGAGAAAGCAACAAATTCATAACAGAGTAAATACAAACCTAGACCAAGACTGCAAACAAAAAATAAGATAAAAGGAAGCAACACACATCTCTCAAAATACCTTGAATACTAATGTTCAAAAGGCATAGACTGAGAAAAAGATGAAAAACACGTTTGGCAGAATGCATGAGCTCTTTTGGGGTGGGGGTTAGGGAGGGAGATACAGGGCTAGATTTGATTTGTAATGTAATTTTGTATAAAAAATGATTAAATTTCAAAGAAAAAATAATTAAAATTAAAAAAAACTAATGCTCTAAACTCCCCAATCAAATGACATAGACTGGAAGAACAGATTAGGAAACAGAATCCCTCTATATGGTGTCTACAAGAAACCCATCTCATGCTCAAAGACAGACATCAGCTTAGAATGAAAAGAAAAAAATATTCCAAGTGAATGGTACTATGAAACAAGCCAGAGTGGCTATTCTAATATCAGACAAAATAGATCTCAAAGTAAAACTAATCAGAAGAGATAAAGAGGGCCATTACATCCTTGCCAAAGGAACAATTAACTATGAAGACTTCAAAATCCTAAATGTCTATGCACCAAACTCTGATGCACCTAACTATAAAGCACTACTCTGCATGACCTCAAGACACATATTAATCCTAACACACTAATAGTGGAAAACTTCAACACCCCACTGAGCCCCTTGAATAGATCAACAGGACAAAAAATACACAGAGAGACATCAGAACTGAAGAATACAGTACCCTAAATGGACCTCACAGATATCTACAGAATATTTCACCCAACACCAGATAATATATTTTCTACTCAGCACCTCATGGAACATTCTCCAAAATTGACCACATACTGGGACACAAAGATATCTCAACAAATACAAAGGGATTGAAATTATTCCATGCATTCTATCAGACCACAGTGCAATAAAGCTCAATATGAACACCAGAATAAGCCCAACTAGATACAAGAACACATGGAGACTAAACAACACCATCCTGAATAATGAATGGGTCAGGGAAGAAATAGATCAAAATAAAAGTATTCATGGAACTGAATGAAAAAGACAATACAACACAACAAAACATGTGGGGTACTTTAAAAGCAATCTTGAGAGGGAAATTCATAGCCCTAAGTGCCCACATTAAAAAAAAACAGAAAAGGAACAAATAAATGATCTAACACTGCAGCTAAAAACACTTGGGAGACAACAAATAAACCCTAAGCCCAACAGACAGGAAGAAATAACAAAAATCAGACCAGAAATCAATGAAGTAAAAACAAAGAAAACAATACATAGAATCAATGAATCCAAAAGCTAGTTCTTTGAAAAGATAAGCTAAATAGACAGACCTCTAGCACAGTTAACCAAAAATAAAAGAAAGAAAGAGCAACACCAAATCAACAGTATTCCTGATGAAAGTAGAAACATCACAACAGACAAAGCAAAGATCCAGACAATCATATGGGAATACTTCAAAAACCTATACTCCACTAAATTTGAATACCTAAGAGAAATGGATGAATATCTGAAATCCTGGGAACCAAGAAAGCTTAACCAAGAAGAGACTAACAGTTTAAACAGGCCCATAATATTTGAGGAAATTGAGGATGTAATAAAAAACCTCCCAACTAAAAAAAGCCCAGGCCCAGATGGATTCACAGCAGAATTCTATAAAACATTTAAAGAGGTCTACAACCATTACTACTCAATCTGTTCAGAAGGATACAAACAGGGAATTCTCCCAAATTCCTTCTATGAAGCCTGCATCACTCTAATACCCAAACCAGGCAAAGATACAAGCAAAAAAAGGAAGCTATAGACCCATCTCACTGATGAACATAGAAGCAAAAATTCTCAACAAAATACTTGCAAATCCCATACAGACCCACATCAAGAGATCTTCCATCATGATCAAGTTGAATCCTACCAGAGATACAGGGATTGTTCAACATATGTATCGATAAATATCATAAAACACATAAATGGACTGAAAGACAAAAACCATGCTATCATCTCAATGGATGCAGAAAAAGCCTTTGAGAAGATCCAGTATCCCTTCATGTTTAAAGTCCTAGAGGGAATCAGATACTGGGAACTCCCTCAACATGATCAAAGCAATATATAGCAAACTCAATGCCAAAATCATCCTAAATGGAGAAAAATCGGAACCATTATTTCCCTTAAAGGCAGGAACCCAGCAAGGCTGCCCCTTATCACCACTCCACTTCAACATAGTGCTTGAAACACTTGCTAGGCCTATAAGACAAGAGAAGGAAATTAAATGATTACTAATTGGAAAAGAAGAAGTTAAGCTATCCCTTTTTGCAGATGATATGATAGTTTACCTAAGGGAAGATAAAAACACCATCAGAAAACTTCTAGAAATGATCAAGAGTTTCAGCAAAGTGGCAGGATACAAAATAAACCTAGAAAAATCAGTAGCCATTCTGTACACGAAAAATAAACAAGTGGAGAAGGAATACAAGAAGACATTCCCACTCACAATAGCCTCAAAAATAATGATACCTGGGAACAAACCTAACCAAAGATACCAAAGAACTCTACAACAAAAAATTTAAACTCCTGAAGAAGGAGATTAAAAATGACATCAAAAGATGGAAAGACCTCCCTTGCTTGTGGATTGGGAAAATTAATATACTAAAAATGTCCATTTTACCCAAATTGATATACAGATTCAATGCAATCCCAATCAATATCCCTATGAGCTTCTTCACAGACTTAGAAAAAAAATCATTAAATTCATATGGAAAAACAAAAGACCCCACAAATAGCTAAAGCAACCCTGAGTGAAAAATGAAACACAGGGGGGATTGTCCTCCCAGACTTTAAACTATATTACAGAGCCATAGTCATAAAGACAGCCTGGTAATGGCACAAAAACAGACCTATTGTCCAATGGAACAAAACTGAAGATCCAAACAGAGCTCATACAATTTCAGCCACCTCATATTTAATAAAGGGGCAAAAAACCCTCAATGGAGAAAGGATAGCATCTTCATCAAATGTTGCTGGCAAAACTGGATCACTATTTGTAGAAGAACAAAATTAAACCCATACCTCTCACCCTGGACAAAAATAAACTCCAAGTGGATCAAAGATCTCAAAATAAAACCTGAAACCCTGAAGGTGATAGAAGAAAAAGTTGATAACAACCTACAAGACATAGGAGTAGGAAAAGACTTTCTAAATCAGACAGCAGCTGCACAGGAAATAAGGTCAACAGTTGACAAATGGTACCTCATCATATTCAAAAGCTTCTATACAGTGAAAGAAACAATCAAGGAAGTGAAGAGAAAACCGATAGAGTGGGAAGAAATCTTCACCAATGATTCATCTGACAGAGCATTAATGTGAAGAATATATAGACTACTCAAGAAACAAAGAAGTAAGAAAACAAATGACCTACTCGAAAGATGGAGTAAAGAGTTGAACAGAGACTTCACCTGTGAGGAAGAAAAGATGGCTGAGAAACATCTTAAAAAGTATTCAACATCATTAATAATAAAGGAAATGAAAATTAAAACCACTCTCAGATATCATCTCACTCCAATACAGCTAGCTAAGATCAAGAAAACAAAAGACACCAAATGCTGGAGAGGTTGTGGGGAAAAGGGAACACTCATCCACTGCTGGTGGGAATGTAAACTTGTACAACCATTATGGAAAGCAGTGTGGAGAACTCTTAAAAGACTCAAAACGAGCCTACCACCTGACCCAGCCATACCACTCCTGGGTATATACCCCAAAGACTCATCCTACTACAAAGATACATGTACATCCATGTTTATTGCAGCTCTCTTCACAATCACGAAGAGCTGTAACCAACCCAAATGACCCTCAACAGATGAGTGGATGACAAAAATGTGGTACATCTACACAATCGAGTACTACTCAGTAGTAAAGAAAGATGACATCATGAACTTTGCAGGTAAATGGATGGAACTCGAAGCCATTATGCTAAGTGAAGTAACACAGTCCCAGAAAAACAAGTGGTGAATGTTCTCCCTCATTTATGGATGCTAACACCAAATCCCCAGATGAGAGCCTAGCTGAACAACATTATTGTTATATTTCTGTTTATCTGAAAGCAACTATGTTGTTATAGTGTAAATCTCTTAATGGGCTCTAGAATCGATCCAACACTTACTTTCAGACTCTGCAATTACTGTATATAGTGGAAAGTATGTATGTATATTTTAGAGTAATATAAAATTAAAGGAGGAAAATGTGAATTCCTAAACTTAAAAAAAAGACTGAGAGAAAGATGCAGGATAGTTATGGCAGAGCACATGATCTGAGGAGCGGTGGGGGGAAGGGAAAGGGGAATATGTCTAAACTGAACTGAGAAATGATGTCTGGAAATACACAAAACATCAATAAAAGCATTGGAAAAAAATTATTGTTCAATATGGTGGTAAGTAGAGCCAATTTCATTATTTTGAGTGTTATTTAAAATGTTTTTAAATCTTCAATAGTTGTTATCTTAAGTCAATAGATGAAACTTATGCTAGTGTCTTTTTTTTAGAAAGTATCATGAAAGGAAAAGAAAGCTGTGCAGAAATAATCAGCATTAAAACATGTTTCACTGGCTGTAATTAAAAGTCTCAATGTTTACTGAAAAGTTAATTCAACCTTCAGATAAATACATCAGAATCTATCCTGTTATTTTGGTCTTATGTATCACTGTAACTTTATTAATTTTATTTTTTTAGTTTTTTAAATCTTTTTAAAAATTATTTTTAATTTTATTTTTTTAAACCAAACTATTTTAAAATGATCATGTAGTCCAGTAAGCTCCAGATGCATGTCTCTCCTCCGGGACTCCTGATACTTCAATGAGTAGGAAGCCAGCTTTACTCCAGTCCTGGATGAAGTCAGTTTGTAGCTAGCAACACACAGGACTCAGATAAAAGTATTTTTCCTTTCCTGAAAATGTCATGAAGAGACACTCTATTCCTCAATTCAAGTTGTGGCCTATTTGACAGTAGAGCATCCACAACACATAATTTCATGACACTTTATAAGTTACAGGAGGCAACATGTAACAGTTGAATAGAAATGGTGCTTTTAGTAACACACTACACATTACAGTTAGTCTATTTATGTACCAGATTGTAAACTATTTTGAAGTTGTAACTTTTCTGAATTAGTAGCAGATGTCAGTGGATCTCTGTCCATTTTCAAAATGGAACAGATTCTTTGTTAAAAATATGTAAGACTATAGGCTTCCATTATGATACAGTGGGTATATCAGAACATGTATGGTATTTGTTTCCATTTACCAGGTTGCTTACAGACAGCATAAATAATTATATACTTTCCATGAATGATCTCAATATTCACATCCTTCTACAATGTGAATTCTTAATAGGTCTCTAAATGGATAAATAGATTTCTAAAGTTTAGTTAAGAACAACACTGGATTTTATACTGCTGTTTGTATTGAGATTGGTTTTTCAGTTGTTGCTTTAGAGTTTTCTTTTTCTTTTTTTTTTTTTTTGGCAGTGACTTAAAATTGTTGTGTAGTAGATGATGACCATGAACTTCTGGCCTTCCTACCTCTACCTTCTGGGTGTTGTGCTTAGAGGAAGGTACCACCTTGCCAGTTTTATGTGGTGCTAGGGATCAAACCTGGGATTTCCTTCATGCTGGGCAAACACCCTACCAGCTACTTCACATCCCCAACCAGAACTCCAGGTTTAAAACTGCTTTCAAATCTAATGTTTTTCACAGAAACAGGCTGACTGGTTTGCCAAGCATTTGATAAGATTTTATTATGAATCATGAACAGTATATTTATTTACACAGAATTTAATTGCTTTATGTGAGCATGTTGATCTTCTAAGACCAGAAAAAAAAACATTGTTATTACTGTAATTTCAAGAGCTAGGTGAGACACTTTTTCTGGGAGGACAGCTACTACAAAAAAACATTAAAATATTCTTCATCAGAAAGAGTCCTAAGCATGGAATCCTCTGTGATGTGGCTCATCCTGACTTGAACTACTACTGACCACCAGACATCAACACACTCCACCCTTCCCTGTTCACCTCACCAGAAACAGAGTCACCATTCTTGGAGATAAAAGTACTCTCCTCCAACATCCAGAGGATGAGTCAGAAGAGTGTAAGGCCATTAATTCTAGTAGCTTCTTTCCACTACGGAAGCTAGTTGTAGCTACTAGAAAAAAAGCCTTAGATTACCTAATGCAGACATTAGTTTTTGAGATGCTACAAATATATATGGTACAAAGATTAGAGATAGCATACTAAGAATGGGTGCACAGAAGTGGACAGAACTTAAAGTTGCCTGGTAGAATTATTTACCCTTTAAGCTCTAGTTAGGTAATAAATCAGAGAAAAATGGCAAAAGCAAATTATCTTATATGTACAGATACCATAGAGACATAGAGCCTTTTAGAAGATATAATTAGACCATATATGTATTAACATGTTTAGAATCATACAATGCATACACATTTTATAAGGTTACATTTTATTCTCCCAATATTTCAAGAAAAAAATGTATGAAGTTCAGCAAGATTTTCCTATGCCTATCTTAGAAGATTAGAATTAAAAGAAAAAGTTTGCATTCATTCTTCTTCTATGGGGTTTTCCAGATATGTCCCCAGAGGGCCTCACATAAACAGAATTTAGACTGTTTTCATAAACAAGGCTCCATTTGCTGGATGACAAGTCAATGTGGTGATGACTCCTGCCTTTTCTTATGGGTGCACCTTGCTCTTCTCTGTCTGGCAAGGAACAACAGCATTAAAATGGAGTTATAATTACATAGTCAGCAAAAAGAAAGGGTTTTTTTTTTATATAAAGAAACAGTGAATAGAAATTTGGATAAAGGGGAAAAGAAACCTAACACATAGTTAACCACTATTCTTAGCACATTTGTCTTGTATCTTTGTCCAGGAGGAACAGAGAAATGGCAGCAGTAACAAGCCCTCTACCAGGCCTTTGACACAGGACCTTTTAATAGCCAGGCGCCTCGCTCCAGCGCTCTTTGAAAAAAAGCCAATGACACAATAACAGGCTTACTTTATTTGACGATCTTTAGACTAAGGATTCTGTGTGATACTGTTATCTCTTCTAACATTCAGAGAGAAGTTTTCCATTTCAGATCTCTTAAAGATGTTTATTTGTAACTATAAAATGACTTCTTCCAGGAATGCCAATGGCTGCATTGCTTCTGATTGGTTCTGTCTTGGTTATGAAGCATTGCATATCTACTAGATTTTCTATCTTGTGTCTAAAATATTGCCTAATATGCTGTATCAATACTTAACTTGGAAACTAAGTTTTTCTTAAACTTGCATTATCTTTTAATTTTATACTGCAGTTATACAAATTAATGTGATGGGTTTCTGACACTATAATTACTGAAGAGCCATGTCTCTTATGTTTCTTTTGGAAAGTACTTCTCAAAACCTTTGAAGTAGTGTTTATAAGATTACTACATTCTAGGCCTGGGATATCATTTTCTCAGCTCAAATATAAGCCTAAGGTACCAGTTAGTTGCTCTTCAGTATGGGAATAATTTTTTTCATTTCTGAGTTCTGTGTTGTTGTTATATTAAATTACTGTCGAACTGGTTTCCATCCACTTTCAAGATTACCTTAATAGAAAATAACATTACTGCCCCAGGTCATTTTTCCTCATATAAATGGATTAGATACATATATTTTCTTATTGCTCTTTTAGGAGATATAATCTGGCAGCAGAATTTTTTTGTGTTTAACACTGGGTAAAGAGCATTACATCCATTACCATCAGTGACTAAGGAATAGCTAGATGTTAATGAGATTACTTTATTCCATTTTCTACATGGATTAAAATAATCCTGTTTTCTTGAAAATGGAAAGCCTTTTTTTGCATTGTTACCAGCTGCCATTCTGGCTTGGGTTGCAACAAGCACCTCGGCAGATTGTCCTTTATATTCAGGACAATGCTCCTGATAACTGGATGGAGCTCAATCCCCAGAACCCACATAAAGACAGAAGGAGAGAATTGATCCACAAAGTTGTCTGATAACCCCCCACCCCCCATAAGTAGGCTATGGCACTAGCATGCCCATAGACATCACACACTAATAATAACAATAACAACAATAATAATAACTGGAAGTTAAGCAACACATGAGGTCTAAAGGTGATGACCAACTCTTGGCTCTGAACTTTGTTCTTGCCTAGCCGAAAGCTCTACCTTCTTCTTGTGGTGTGATCCTCTTTGTAGATATTGGCCCAAGAAGCTCAGGATTTATCTTCATCTGATGCTTCACCTTCTCCTCCATTATTGAAAAGATCAACATCTCTTTTCTATTTTTGATTGTTGATATTTTTTCCAGATTATAGCCCTAATGGTCTTCCCTAATGTGTTTAATTTTCACTTGCTTGAACTAAATCCATTTTCCACATGTTCTCCTGAAGGTGCTCCTATTTAGTCATTGTTTAACAAGAGTTGCCTTCTGCCATAGAAATAAATGGAGAGCATTTGCTCTCAGGGAACTCACAGTGACCTACCAGAAGGTTTAAAATAAAGACTGCTAAAGGCCCAGTAGTTATCTAACTAAATCTGGTAATTACACACTACTTACCAAAAAAGGTAGCTCCTCATTTGAGCCTTAAAGACAGAGTTAGCCAAGAAAGCAAACTGAGAGTATCAGTATTCACATTTTTGTTTCATGGGTGATTCCATAGCAGTTGCTTCAATAGTTAGCATGAAGCAGAATGCTTTGAAAATGGCAACAGCTAAGTGAGTGGAGACAGAAACGAGCTCTCAAACTGTCGCATGCCTAAAGAATTCTCACGTCCTAAGTAGGACACATTTTATATACTGTAAAATTTAAGAGGATGTTGTTGTTTGTGGCTTGTGCTCCCTCTCCACTCCGCCCATCACACACACACACACAAACACACACACACACACACACAGATAGATAGATAGATAGATAGATAGATAGATAGATAGATAGATAGATAGAGAGAGAGAGAGAGAGTTTGGACCTGTAACCTCCCATACTGCAGAGTGGGTCCCTATTTGAAAGTCTTGACTTCAAAAGTAACCACATTACAGTGAACTCATCAGGTAGGTGCCCAATATCTTAGAGAAAGACAAAATTTGGAGACAGACATGCATGCATGAAGAAGGCCATATGAAAACGAAGGCAAAGTTAAGATGACAGAGCTCAAGCCAAAGACTATCAAAGATTCTAAGGTCACCAGAAGGTGGGGAGGACCTGAAACAGATTCTAGGTCACAGCCTTCAGAAGGAATTCACCTTGCTGATGCCTCGATCTCTGACTTCCATCCCTGAGGAATGTGAGAGATCAGTTACATCATGCATTGTAACAGCAGCCTTAGGAACTAGTATAGATGCTAAACGTGAACACAAGATTGTTTTCTTCTGCAAAATACAACTGTCAGAAATCAAATGGAATTTTCTGATTTGGAATAAGAAATGAAAAGTAATTTTTGTGAACAATTATGAGAAAAACATGGTATAAAAAACAATTGCTATATGAAGAAATGACTAACAGGCATTTCCTAAACTGAATAATACTGAGCTCCTAAAATGTCAAACTCTGCTTGAAACCTGAGGCCTTTCAAGGCAATAACTGTATCCCTCTCTCCACAAGCATTCCTCTAGAAGGTCCCAAGACCATCAGATGGGGACCTGTACTACTTAGAATTAAGCATTTTTCTGATGTTCAGCTCAATAAGGATTCTTTTTCTAAACAAACAATGGCCCCAAAGTAAAAAATCAATCTTATTTTCATATATCCTGATTCCAGTATGTTCTTCACAGCATGAAATTTAGCGCACTATATTATTATATATCTATATATATATATCAGTTTCTCTACTGATGCATGAATACACCCACAGCTGACTATAAAGACAAAACTAGGGTCCATAAATGGAGAATGGTTTCATTGTCTGCAATTGCATTCTCTGATTAGAAACAGTCCCTTGGGAATTCATTACTGAGGACAGGCCCCGCCCTTTCAAACTGCTCCCCAGTCACTCATGACTGTCAGATAACGCACTAGCAGGAAGAACTCTTGCTCTACTAGGCTACAAACCAACACATGGCATTCACCAGGTAAGGCTCTTCTTCAGCTCATTTTAAATTTAATAGTGTACATAGCAGTATTATCATGTGAGAGGTTTTTAAATGTTGAAATCTTTCTGAAAATGTAGTCATAATCTTTTATTCATTAAAACAAGTTTTAAAGGTAATGAAAATGTATGTGTATAAATGTGCATAAAATCAAGATACTTACTTTAAAAAAAAGATACTTTTACTATCTGACACTGAAACTGAATTCATCTTAAATGTGCAATGTTTTCATATGAAACTATGAAATTTTAATAATTATCAGAATGCTGTAATTACTTAATTGTTTGAGAAGATGATTGCTTTGGGGAAGTTCAAAGTGAAATATTTATTCAGTTTATATAATGATCATTTAGATTTTGCATTTTTATTTTTGTTTTGATCATTATTTTGTTGGATCATTTCACTTTGAATACCATAAGATTTTCATTCCATTTTAGAGTAATGCTTATGTATGGAATTGAAAAGTTAATTGTATATTATATATTTATATTATTCTTTGTTATAAACTTTTTCATGTCATGTGTTCACAATCTTTTAAGAAATCATTTCCCCTTTCTAATTGATTAATATACCAAATAAACTCTCAGAATTCAAAAAAAAAACTGTATTACAAATGTTAGTTAAAAGCATAACTTTCTTAAAATTCAGCAGTGCTTAATCAAGTAAACAAATGAAATGACTGGTCACCTTGGAAGCTGGTTGTTAAGTGAATGAGCAGACAGCCTGTCTTTCCTTACACCAACCTATAACACTAATGGATAAGCTCATTTTGTTTTCTTCCCTAAAGTAATTGCACAGCCCTTAATTTAAAATCACTTGCATTTACTCAGTTAGCTGTTCTCAAACAGGGCAAAGGTCTTGAACATTTATTTATACTAGGGAGGTTTAAATTGTCAATGTGATGAAGAGAGCAAGGGCCTTTCTGGATAACTAATTAAAATTTACTATGTGTCTTCCTTTATTTATATTGAGCAACTTATCTATTAGAGTTTGCAAGAAAGGCAATCTTATCCTTTTAGTATTCCATCTTAATTCTGCAACCACTTCCCTTCTATTTCCATACCTTGTAGGAAATCCTAAATGTAGTACTAAAATACAAATTTAAGGATTTTTTTACTAATCAAGCTGTATCTGAGTTTGCAAAAAAGACAAGATTAATACAAGCTAATCTAGGACACTATTTTTTTAAAGTATTACATATCTATTGATCCAATTGACTGTCTTCTGAGCCTACATCCTGTAGGGTATTCTAAATGAAATATTAAAATAGAAATTGAATAATTATCATTAATCAAGTTGTCTGAATCACAAACTGTGTATATGAATTACTATTTTAATATTACCAATGCTTGCAATGCATCAGATAATAATATACTGCATAAAACAATTGCATTTATATGGTACCCATAATAGATAAGTGTGAAGAATGATCACTGTGTAGCATGAATGAATGATGCCTAGTATCAATAAATGACTGAATGTTTCCATAGAAACAGAAGGCAATGAAGCTTAGCATCATAACACCTCACTGAGGAAAACCAAAATAATATTTTCGTTAGTGCATAGACTACAATGTTTCAAATATAATTTGGCATGTTTTTAATTTTTAAGTCAGATAATTTTCCAGAAAAAAAGATAGCTTTCATTTTTATTAACAAAAGAACAAATCACATGAACAATTTATTTTGTGTATTCTTTTTTTAATTAATTATTTATTTTAATCAAATCTAGACCCATGTCCCCCCCCCATTCCCCCACCCCATGTGTATTATTCTTAACTAAATTAATGTTCCCTTTCTTTATATTAAAGATGTGTGATCCAGGCAAGCATGGTGGCACATGCCTTTAATCCCAGCTCTTGGGAGGCAGATTCGGGTGGCTCTCTGTGAGGTCAAGGCTAACTTAGTCTGCATAGAGAGTTCCAGGCCATGTGGTGCTACATAGTGAAACCCTGTCTCAAATCCTCCCTTCCCCATGAAAAGTATTATCCAATGTCTTCCCGTTCTAAAATATGAGATATCTTATTTTCTGCCATGTTTGAAATATTCAAACTAGCATTGTAATTAATTGTATCATCAATGGGAATTGTACAATAACAAATCAAAATTGTGTGATAGAAGGTTTTATATAAGTAAGTTTTTAAGATAAAGAAAAATGTAATATATTTTCCTCAATACTTCCACAAAAGTGAAAAGTAAAAAAAAAATTCAGAATTTATTTTGTTTTTATTTGGTGACTTAGAAATACATTTTGCCCTAGTAAAACAGTATGAATTTTGAGAGGAAGGAGAGATGCCTCAGTGGTTAACAGCACTGACTGCTCTTGCAGAGGCCCTGGGTTCAATTACCAGCACTAGCACTGTGACTAACAACCATCCATAACTACAGTTCCAGGGATCTGATACCCTCTTCTGAACTCCATGGGCATTGCACAAGGGTGCATCTACCTAAGTGCAAGCAATACATGTGTACACATAAAATAAAATAAATTGATTAAAAATGTTTTAAAAGTATGAATTTTGAATAGATACAAAACTGTAGAGAGCAACTGTAATGAACATCTGGGCACCTATGAGCAAACATTGGCATTGGAAAGATAAAGCCATCTTGTTTCATAAACAGTCCCTTCACCTTGTCCTTGTTCTCATGTTGTTTTGGAGTAATTCTAGACATCATGTCATTCCAGTAATAAACATTTCCACATGACTCTCTAGTAAGTACACTCTGTTTAAAACAGTGCAATGTGGAATTGCAGTTTAACAAATAGCCTGAATTGTACCAAAAGCAACAGTAAGGACATACTATCTGATATAAAAGTCTCTCTTTTTAAAACATTTCTTTAAATCTGAATCAAAAGTTCTCACACACTACCTGATCATTTGTGTTGATTCTTTTTATGTACATTTTACTGATTTTTGTGCATTTCATAACAGTACATCTTAACCATATTTAGACACCCTTATCTGCAACCCTGGAAAGATTCTTTCAATCTTTTCCATCTCTTTTTTTTTTTTCTTCACATTTTGTTGGGTGGGGGAGAAGTTGGGTTTTTGTCTTATGATGTTGTTGACTGTGATACTGTGATGAAATTAACATGTTCTGCACTCTGCATGTTTTGTGAATTGGTTAGAGCTAAAGAATTGCTCTAACTCACATTGTGTTTTTGGCTATGAACTTTAGCACCGGCTTAATAGTCTGCTATGAGGAAGCTCTTAGTGTGTATTATGTAGGTTTCTCCTTGCATGTGACATCAGCAGTGATTGGATCTCACTGCCATGTATTTTAATGTGAATTGAAAGTTGATTCTGAAAAATCATGGGTCCATTGAAACCACATAAGGGAAAATCATGCAAAATGAAATATCAATGTCGCTTCTGGGTTAGCTGCCTAGCAAAATCACCAAAACAGTTTTCTTTTCTGATATATGATTATACTTTCCAAATTATGCATAGTATAAATTAAATGTGTCATATTTCTTAGAGAAGGCACACAAGTATTCTTCTGTCTTCTTTTGTCTTGTTTCTCTGTCTACTGTACTTGCTCTTCCCTGCACCTTGTGTCCCAGTCATACATTTAGCATGACTAATGGAACAGGTACTTTCCAGTGAAGAACACTGATGATAGTAGCAATGTTTTCAAGAAAACGATCTATCTGAAAAATGCTTTTGGTCTGATATCTAGCAATATGGAAAGGTAACTTACATGCTAAGAACATACAGCATTTAGAAAGGTAACTTACATGCTAAGAGCATATAGCATTTCTTTTTAGAATTGATTGTTTCTGCCAGCAAAAGGACAGATTTTATTTAAGTATTATTTCTGGCATCAAATGGACAGAATATTTTAAATTACAATTTTCTCAGGCAGGAATTAGGCACAAAATAATAAGACAGCATATTTTTTTTTGGTCTTTTTGAGACAAGGTCTCCCTGTAGCCCCATATTGTTATTGGAAGGTGAGGGCCTGAGCTCAAAAACTACTTCTAAATTCAACGATGAGAACTTAAACATGGGAGGCCACACCTGGAGCTAAGCCAATTACAAATGCTGCACTAGAAGTACTTGATGCAGCCACATCGAGAAATACATTGAACAGAAGGCTGGTGTCTGCAAGAAGACTTCAAATGATAGGAGAAAAGATTAGCACGCATTTTATTATATATATATATATTTTTTTTTATTTGTTTGTTTATTTAATGTGTATGTGGTAGAGGGCACATGCGCACCATGGACCTCATGTGGAGGTCAGAGGTCAGCTTGATGGAATCACTTCTCCCCTTCCATCATGTGGGTCCAGGATTTCTAGTGCAACCCCTACAAGAAGGGAAGAATAGTGTCTGTTTAATTCTAATGGCAACGTCAGGCCTTTGTGGACTCTGTACATACAGCAATTTCCCCAAGTACAAAAAATAGGCAGGGCCTCAAATTGCAGACTGGTCATATTTGATCACAGTGAATATGAAGAGAGTGGATCCAGTTCTCCTAAAGACCATACATCAGAGACATGTGCCCTAAATGAGATTCATTTTCCTTTAAAAAATATTTTATTACTTATTTGCTAATCCAATAAAATTTATTTTGATGAAATTCACCCTGGTTCCTTCCCTTATCCCTGATCCATTTCTAATTTCCAATCCCCCAAATCAGTGTCCTTTAAAAAATTATTTAAAAAACTTATTGACACTAATTTGTATTGTCCATATACTTCTGGGTATGGGACCATGCAATGGAGCACAGTCCAGCTACCAGGAGCCACACCCTTAAAGAAACTGACTGATCCTCTCCCTGGAAACCATCAACTGCTCATAGCTCCTCAGTTAGGGGTAGAAGCTCATAAACATCTTCCTGCTCCATGCTATTAATTATGAAGTGTTTTTAAATATCTTCTTCTTAAGATCGCTTTGGTCATTCTGTTTACAATCAGCTTATCCATTTAAGAGAAAATACTTTTCCTGGGATAAAATTTACATATAAATCTGGATAGACTTGTTATTATTAAAATTGTATGTCTCTCTATGCCTAAACTGTGTGTGCATGTGTGTGTGTGTGTGTGTGTGTGTGTGTGTGTGTGTGTTTATTCAAATCCTTGTTGGTGTCTCTAAGGCTGGTTTTATATTTTCTGGGTGAGTGGCATCTGTAGATCATCCCTGCTTGTCTATGTTCTTAGTTGTTCTTGTTCATGCCTTCTTAATCAGGACTTATAAAAACAGCATAAAATAAGTTTGATCTTCTCCATCTTTAGATCCTCTCCATCTTTTCACCTCCTGGGATAATTTGAATACTACCAAAAGCACTAGAATGATTCATGTAATCCCAGAAACCATTTTAGAAATAAATCATTAACTGAATTTATCCCAAAGATACTGATTTGTGCATGTTTTCGTCCCATGTTCTGTCATTGTCCTATGGCATAAGTATTTTCTCTGAATGTACAAGATTGTTGGCATGAGGTCATTCCAAAGATATAAAATATTTCAGTCTCTCCTGCAGCTATGAATTGTTTCTGTGTATTGTTTCTAATATGTGTTTTTGTTTAATTTTTATTTTTGTTTAAATGCCTCATTGTCAGAATTTCTTGTTGTCTTTCTACAAAGCCAAACTTTTATTTTATTTTATTTTATTTTTAATTTATTTATTTCTACATTTATTTTATCAAATCTAGACCTGTGTCCCCCACCCTATCCCCCCACCCCACCAGAGTTCATGCATTCTGCCAAACATGCTTTTCATCTCTTTCTCAGTCTTTCTCTATATTCTCCATGTGGAAGTTGACTGTTTTGAGTGGAAGTTCACTATTTCAGTCAGTTCTTTGATGCAGTCGTTTCTGTTGTTGTTCTTGTTGTTGTTGTTCTTGTTTCCAATATGCATCACTCCCAACTGCTTTGGACAAAAGCTCAAGGGGCCATACATAAGAAATACTTACAACTAGGTAATTGGCACTAGCATCCACAGATGAGGGATATCACTCATTGTTTTTCTGGGACTGTGTTACTTCACTCAGCATGATGTTCTCTAGCTCCAGCCATTTTCCTGCAAAGCTCATGACGTCATCTTTCTTTACTGCTGCATAGAACTCCATTGTGTAGATGTACCACATTTTCTCTATCCGCTCATCAGTTGAGGGGCATTTGGGTTGGTTCCAACTCCTTGCTATTGTGAAGAGAGCTGAAATAAACATGGCTGTGTATGTATCTCTGCAGTGGGGTGAGTCTTGAGGGTACATGCCTAGGAGTGGTATGGCTGGGTTGGGTGGCAAGTTCATTCCAAGTCTTCCAAGGGTTCTCCATACTGCTTTCCGTAGTGGCTGTATGAGTTTACATTCCCACCATCAGTGGATGAGTGTTCTCCTTTCCCCACAACCTCTCCAGCACTTGGTATCATTTGTTTTCTTGATCCTAGCCAGTCTTATTGGAGTAAGATGACAAAACCAAACTTTTAAAATATATATGCTTCTTTGCTGTCTAATTCAGAATTTTCAGATTTTCTTTGTCTTAGTTTACTTCCACTGTCTCATTCTGCTGTATTTTTGGATAGTTAATCTAAAATTTTATTAACTTTTCTCCAAATACATTCAGTTATAGATTTATTTTTCTTTTTATATTTTTTTAATTTTTAAAATTTATTTATTTACTATTTTTTATGTGTATGAGTGTACTGTCTGCATGTAGGTTCGTACACCCGTGTTGTGCAATGTCAAGGTCAGAAGAAGGCATCAGATTCCCCTGGAACTGGAGTTAAAGACAGTTCTCAGCCACCATGTGGGTGTTGGGAATCAAACCTGGGTCCTCTGCAAGAGCAGTCAGTGCTCTTAACCACTGAGTCATCTCTCCAGCCCCTGGAGATTTATTTTTCAAAATTTTTGCTGACATGTAATGAGAGGAAGTTGAGGCAGCAATATGTATAAGGGCCACACTTAGGTGATGTGCCCCATTCTGAGACTGTGGCAAGAAGGAATGTATCAGATTCTGGATATTAAAGCATAGCAACAAATGTAATTATACATTAGTGTTCGACTTAGCTTTCTGGTGCTATTGGTATAATATTGAACTAAAACAACTTGGGGAGGAAGCGGTTATTTAACTTACACTTCCAAGGTACAGTCCAACATTTAGAAAACTTAGAGCAGGAACTGGAGGCAAGAACTGAAGGAGAAGGCACAGAGAAACACTACCTACTGGCTTGCTCCCCCTGGCTGGCTCAGCTACTTTTCTTATACATCCCAGACCCACCTGCACGGGGCTGGCATTCCCCCAATTGGGCTGGATCCTCCTTCATCAATTAAGAATTAAGAAAATATATCAAAAACATGGCCCTGGACTTGTCTAGTTGGGAAAATTCCTTCAATGATGTTTCTTCTTCCCAAGTGACTCTAATTTATGTCAACTTGACAAAAACTCATCAGCATAATCAGTAAGCATTATAATGAATTATTTAAAGAAAATGGTATATGTAAATATATTAACCAATATTTGTAGTTTGAAATTAGACAAAGTTGATGATCTTATGATAACTTTTCTGAGTTTTTAGCATTCATAGCCATAACAGATGACTAAAATAGTACATTTCTCTAAAATGGAAGCTTCAAGTCATTTACCAGTCACTTTTGTAGCTAATTTAGCCATGAAATTCCTCACAGGGGTTATCTGTTGGCTTGTGAAGACGACGCCTTCAGATATGGGTGGTATGGGCCATTCTGTCCTCTTCTCAGCTTTCTCCACACAGGGCAGCCCTGTCCAAGAGTTCTGATTAGTAGCATATCCTGAACATTGATCCTCCATATTCATGAAAGATAGTACGGATGAGATGATGCTTATATTTTACTTTATAAATGCTTTCCTGAGTTCCTTTTTATTTCATATTTTAATAATTCTATTTACACACAAAAATCAGAAATAGTAATGAAACATCCTAGAAAATCAACTTTTCTATTTTCTAGAGAAAATAAACCCCTAGGTATTTGCTTAGACAAAAGCAAACTACTAGTAGCTGAATAAAATTAGCGCTTACATGCATGCTCCCTTTGTTTTTTGGATGTGTGTAAAGCTCTTCCTAATAATTTATATATGTCTGCATTCCATATCAAGGTGACTAAATTTAGTCTCATGGACTAAATTTATACAATGCAGTTTCAAATCTTGCATGTAACAATTCAAATTAAAAATAGATCAGAATGTACCTACAAGGCTTGTTCCTTACTCAGTCTCATTCAGTTATGAAATGTTTTCTAATTGAGAACCAGAAGGAGACCCAAGGTGCTGATTTCGAGGAAAATGAAAGCCTTTCTTAGATGCACGGCCATCACATCTCTCATGATGCCTTCTGTTTTTGCCTGATCAGTGAGTTGTCTGTGTTCTTTCTGGAAATATTTTATGGGGAATGAGAAGACACTATAGTTCCTTTCTTTCAAACAAATTAACATTGAAAACAGAGAAGACTGTTGTCTACAACACAAGGCTTAAAAGATCAGAGTTCTGTTCTGATCCAAACCCCATGGACATTAACACTTTATAACAATGTTTATGGCTATAAAATAATCACCTCTCCAAATACTTAAACATGGCTGTCCTTCTGGGTATGACAATGTTTATTAAGTAAAGTGTCATGAGCTTCAATTTCTGAGCATCACTATGATTTGTGTGAATGTTATACATCCCTATGTTTAATTCCAGGATGCTAAGGTGTTGGAAAAACCTGAAAAGAACCTAGGAAATTTATAAAGAGAGGAAAACTCCCACATCAGTCCCAGTAAGCACCTTTTTTTCTCTGTCTCCCTTCTGAACTCACCTGCTCTCATTGAAACACGAGATCTCTAGCACCTGACTGCTCCTCTACTGACCTTCTAAAGAGCAAACATTAGCTTTTCCATGACAGTATTGGTTAACTTCACAAAGATCTCTAGGAATCTGATTACTGCAGTGCTGGGACAGAACTGGAATAGATGCACAGGCTTTTGTGGGAGAACTAAAATACAAACCATTCAAAGATGACTGTAGAGAGTCACAGGTTCTTAAGGACTCTGGATGGTTCCCCTTCTTACTTTCAAATATATCCAGCCTCTTCTCCCTACCAACATGAGAAGACACAGTAATAATAAACTAAAAATCCAGTTTTGAAAAGTACCAGTTTCTCCTCTATAAAAAGAATGCATTTGGGGCTCAACACAACCATTCAAAAGTTAGATAAACATGAGATAATGTTGAAATTTATTTCTTTAGTATTTTAATACTCTCTATAGAAGTTTTATCATTTTATTTTTTGTGGGTTTTGTTTTGTTTTAATCACATCTAGACCCGTGTCCCCCCCCCATTCCCCCATCCCACCAGAGCTCATGCATTCTGCCAAACATGCTTTTCATCTCTTTCTCACTCTTTCTCAATTTTCTCCATGAGGAAGTTGACTGTTTTGAGCAGAAATTCACTGTTTCAGTTAGTTCTTTGATGCAGTCCTTTCTGTTGTTGCTGTTGTTGTTTCCAATATGCATCACTCCCAGCTGCTTTGGACGAAAGCTCAAAGGGCCATACACAAGAAATACTTACAACTAGGTAATTGGCACTAGCATCACAGATAAGGGATACCATTCATCGTTTGTTTTTCTGGGCCTGTGTTACTTCACTCAGCATGATGTCTTCTAGCTCCAGCCATTTTCCTGCAAAGCTCATGATGTCCTCTTTCTTTACTGCTGCATAGAACTCCATTGTGTAGATGTACCACATTTTCTCTATCCACTCATCAGTTGAGGGGCATTTGGGTTGGTTCCAGCTCCTTGCTATTGTGAAGAGAGCTGAAATAAACATGGCCGTGCATGTATCTCTGGGCGGGGTGGGTCTTGAGGGTACATGCTTAAGAGTGGTATGGCTGGGTCGGGTGGCAAGTTCATTCCAAGTCTTCCAAAGGTTCTCCACACTGCTTTCCATAGAAGTTTTACCATTTTAATGTCACTTTGGAGATGAAATTCAAAATAACTGTAGATATATTAAAGACATTTAATTCATGGAGTCAATTCATTGTACTTTTCTTTTTTTAATTTTTTTATTAATTTTTATTTATTTCTGTATGTGTACGAATGTATTGTCTGCATGCAAGTCTGTGCACCCGTGTCGTGCAATGCCGCGAAGGTCAGAAGAGGGTGTCGGATTCCCCTGGAGCTGGAGTTTTCCTGGAATTGGAGTTTCAAACGGTTCTCAGCCGCCATGTGGGTGCTGGGGATCGAACCCGGGTCCTCTGCAAGAGCGGTCGGCGCTCTTAACCGCTAGGCCATCTCTCCAGCCCAATTCATTGTACTTTTCAGAGGTATTTCTGGAAGATACATGTATGGGCACATGTACAGATCGCATGTATGAAAATAAAGTGGTTTCCCGTTCCCTTGAGTGTTTTTCTAGCTATATTTATAAATGAGAATTCCAATCTGCTAATGTGATCATAGATTTCCTTCTAGATTTATTGCAAGCATTTTATTTAAGTTGACTTAACATTTGTAAGTCTACCAAAAAAATGTACTGTTCTATTTAAAGATCTTATTTAAGATATTGCAATGCAAAAAAACCACAGACAATTTTGGCACTGTGTTAATGATACATATTTTCACAATTAGTAATCTCTCTTTATTTGAGAGAATGTTTATGCTTAAATATGTATCTCTAGTAGTTACCAGTGTACCTTTGACTCAGATTTCTTTAACTCAACAACATAGCTGTTCAATAGACTCAGTACATGCTTCTTGTGTCTTTTTCGTCCATAGTTTCTTCTGTGTTTATAAAACAGCTCAAGCCTTTGACACAACAGTTAAATTTTAGCACTCACTTGACAACTACTTCATTTATAACCAGTTTATTTAAAATGGTAGAAATAGAGCATTTTGAGGAGCTTCTCCCTATCTACAATTTTAACACAAAACAACATTTAAATATGAGATCTTATTTCTATAGGCCTAGCAAATATTGCCACACCACAGAGATGCTGTATTCATTGATATGATAGTTAATATGCTTTCATGAAAATGAAAGTCATAATCATCACCTGACCTCTAAAACACTACTCTTTTTCAAAAAGAACATCCTTGTGATTTTAGTAAAAAAAAAAAAATTAAAGCTTCTAAATGTGCTTTTGTTTTGGAAGAAATGCGGAGAACATCTGATATTTTTTTCTTGAAGATCTTAATCCTTGTGATTCTGACAAAACAATAACAAACAAAACTTCCCAAACACTTCCAAGTCATTCCACTTTGATATTCTCAGCTCTGTTAGAAAAGATGGTATCTGTAATCCAAACAACACATTTTTCTCTACCATTGAAGTGTCTGTGAAGAAGTTTGTAAAAATTTCACAGTAGGACCAGTGGATAAGGGTACTTGCTGCCAAGCTGCCTGATCTGGGTTTAATACCCAAAACTCACATGGTATTGGAAGAAAAGAACATGCTCTTGCAAGTTTTCCTCTGGCCACCACATCCACAGTGGCATCATGAGTAGCAGCAGTTGAAGATCCCACACAGAACTGAAACACAACACTTCCATTAAATGTTTAAGCAATCAGTACAAGCCGGATGGTCACACTTAATTTTAGGGCAGCAGAGAACTTCGGTCCTGCCATATGCCCCCAACATCTAGAAGTATTTGATAGACAGACAAATGGCTATCCCTTGCTCCCTGCTGATCTGAATTTAATTATATGATGCCTTCTAAATTTGATGTATTCCATGAGTTAGAACCAATCCAAATGCCCCTCAACTGATGAGTGGATGACAAAAATGTGGTACATGAAAACAATGGAGTTCTATGCAGTGGTAAAGAAAGATAATATCCTGAACTTTGCAGGTAAACGGACGGAACTCAAAGTCATTATACTAAGTGAAGTAACACAGTCCCAAGAAAACAAACTGGAAATGGTTTCCCTCATTAGTGGACGCTAGTACCAAATCTCCCAATTGAACAGCAACCTGAGCAAGGTTATTGTTATATTTCTTTCTATCTGAAAGCAACTGTGATGTTACAATGTGAATCTCATAATGAGGCCTAGAAATGTTACCACTTACTTTTAGACATGGTAATTAATGTATATGGGCAGAAGGTATATATTCATATTTCAGAGTAATATAAAATTAAAAGGAAAAAAATGTGAACTCCTGTACATATATCAGAGTTAACATACAGTTTATTCCTGAAAGACATTATTCTGGTACATATATGACATGTACATGGACATACTTTGGAGCGGTACAGTTGGGACCACAGCAGCATGAGGCCTGGGGCAAGGAATGGACTGATGTGGTTGAATTCTCCCTAGGACAATAAACCTTTGCAGAGAAAAACTTTGGAGAGACTGAGAGAAAGATGCAGGACATGTATGGCAGAATGCATGAACTGGAGTGGGGGGGGCAGGGAAATGGGAATATATCTAAATTGAACTGAAAATGATGTATGAAATACACAAAACATCAATAAAAGTATTATATTAAAATAAATTTGAGGGACTGGAGAGATGGCCTAGTGGTTAAGAGTGCCGACTGCTCTTGCAGAGGACCAGTGTTCGATCCCCAGTACCCACATGGCAGAAAACTTTCTTAATTCCAGTTCCAAGGGAATCCGATACCCTCTTCTGACCTCTTGGCATTGCATGACACAGGTGTACAAACCTACATGCAGACAGTACATTCATACACATAAAAACAAATGAATAAAATTTTTAAAAATGTTTAAAAAAAATAAATTAGATGCATTGATAAAACAACAAAAAGATGCAGGCCTTTGAAATTAAAGATACTAAACTCCCTCTCTAAAACATCTGCTGCTAAAGAAAAATTGACGGTGGTTCTTAAAAGTTTCATTGAGCTAAACAGATACTGTATGGAATAAGGCAGAGAGACCATTGTGATGTGAAGGTGACAGATGTTTGAGCAGCTCTCACACTGTAGCATAGTAGTCATTTGTCACAATAAAAGAGAAATATATATATATATATATATATATATATATATATGCAATACGGGTTGGAGGAAAAAATGGAATTTCCATGTTAAAGTATCACTGTATTTTGATGCTTCTTTTGGTATCACAAGTTTCATTTGTTACTTTGATGCTATGTGTACTTTAAAGTTCAATTTAAAAGGAAAAAAAAAAGAAAAGAAAAGAAAAAATAAAAAAAGAGAAAACAGACACAAGGTTCATGTTAGGAGCAATATGGAAGGGAAAAGGGAAAGGTGCCTATATAGATGTGATCCTTTTAAACACTGTGTCTTCATAGTTCTGGAATTAACTAAAGATAATAGATAAACAATGGGACAGATGGAAAAATAATACAACGAAGTTGAACTAGCACAGGTAAGTGTTAGTTTAGACACTGGTATGGTTAGGTTAGGGAATGTTTCCCCAGCAGGCCTCACGTGTTTGAAGGCTTTAGTTCCCAGATGGTGGTGTTACTGAGCGATTATGGATCACGAGGGTGCTAACTTCATGGATCGTGGAATAATCCATTGATGAGCTCGTACTGAGTGAGTGTTTGGGATGTGGAGCCTAGCTGGAAGGAAGTAGGTCACTGGGGTTTGCCTCTGAAGGGAATAGTCCCTCCTGTTCCCTGGTTGCCACGTAGAGAGCGTTTGCTGTGGCATGCCTCTGCACATGCTGCTTCTACCTTCTCAAGATGGGTAAGAGCAATGGACCCATCAGATCATGGAACTGAAAGTGCTGACACTGAGCCAGTAACACAAATAAATACTTCTCCCTTAAGTTGATTTCCTCTGACACATTGTGATTTCAGAGAAAACTGACAAGAACACCCACTGACATAATTACTATAGCCACTGGCTAATGTGGTGACGCTGTCACCACAGGGTGACATGGACGCGGCTTCCAATGTTCCTACAGCCAGAAGGCTCAGGATTCAGCCAGAGGAAAATCCTTCCTGTGGAGAAGGCCTGGGCTCAAGGTTGACTAACTACTTTCATCAACTGACTGCTTTATTATTAAAATACATTCCAGATGCCATAGACAGATAAAGTTACATTTTAAATGATTCATGGAAATGGGAATAATTTGGATGATAATTATTAGATTCTGAATGCACTGGAAATGAAAAAAAATGTATTGAATCATAAATCATGTTAAAACATCAATAGGTTTTGCTATAAAAATGATAGAAATATAAAAATATAGTAAAAAGCATTAAAGAAAAATTGGGAAGAAGGAATTCAAGTATTATAACAAAAAGCCATATCACAGATATATGCAAAGCCCTTACAGTTGAATCAAAAGTCATAAATACCATGACAGAAAAACTAATGAAAGCAGAATACCTGAATTAAAACTTCCTAAAAGACATCCCAAACCTCGATAAACATAAGACCTTTACTCATCAGAGATGACTCATTCTTGCTCAGCTCAGCCCATTTGCTGTGCAAATTCTCAATGTTAGATTCCCTAGGAGACCAGTCCTTGGCACATTTTTCTATAGGTGCTCCCCAGGGGACCTCACCCAATTCTAAAGCTTTGATAGCTGTAAATCAGTGAAACAATATCTGACATTAGCTCTCAAAACCCCATATACTTATATCCAACTACAGATTTCAAATGTTTACAAATATTCACAATGTACACCGAACTTAATGACATCAAACAGAACACTAGATTTCCTTTCCCATTCTATATGGCTAATTCTCCTCTGCACACCATACCACCAGCTCTCTATAGCTGGTAGAATCAAAGATCTATCACTCCCAACACACTTTATCTTCAATTTCACATCATCTTTGTATATATGTCAATATATTTCACATATAGTCTGTTTGTATACATAGTTATATACATAAATTCTGTCAAATCTATCTCCACAATACAACTCACATGTTGTTAATTTTTCTAACTACCGTCACCAACTAAATTCAAGACATCCTCTCTAACCTAGATTCTACTGGCTCTCTTTCCTCAAAAATCAACAGTGAAAATAAGCTTCATTTAAAGGACATAATATTGGTTCTGTGTCCTTTTTAGCGTCCTGTCAAAATTTTCCCATCATACTTGAAGAACAATTTAGCCCCCCATTATCAGTTAGCAATCACACAGTCTTTAATGTGCCCATTTTCTTCTAGTTTGATATCATATAGTCAACTTCCTTCCCTCCTTTATGCTTCAGGTACACTGGCCTTTGAATATGTGCAGATATTCATTGCACTGCTCCTTGGAGAGTTTATGAAGAATATACTGGCAAAATTTTAAAACTTTGAAAAATATCATGCATTTGATTTGGTCATTCTTTTGAGAAAATGTCTACTTTGGAAAAAGTAGATTTGTATTTATATTTAGAGTCAGATGCTACGTTTCTATATAGAAATAAAATTACTCTATGGTTAGGAACAAAATATTGCAACATGTATAAATAATGGATTAGAAGGCATGAAGCTATTGACAATTGATGTGTTGTTTCAAAAAAAAAAGGAAAGTACATAAATTCCAAGTAATTGGCCAATCTCCCTTGTAAAGATGGAGCCTACTCTACTTACATTAATCCTAAAGAATATTTGGAAGCTCCAGAATATTTTGGAAGAATATGAGAGAATAATTCTGAAACTAAACATCCAAATCCATTGTTCAAACATCTTGAGAGCTTTTCTGGTGCCTTCTCTCAGACCCCAAGATACTGAGTTCTGCAAATCAATAACTACAGTGTTCCAAACACTATGGGGTCTCCAGGCATGCTTGTAAGGATTTGGATTGCCACATCTAACACCTCCTCATCCTGACTCTTTCTAAGTATGGTGCTGGGGAATGTAAGTAAGAAATTTATACAATGGCTACAAAAGAAAATGCAAATGGGAGTTTTATCTTTTTTTATTTTGAAAAGGCAGAACTCATGGGTGGGGAACTAGAATGCAGCAAACAAATTCAAGGATGTTGAGAGACATGCAGTGAAAAATATCTTTGACACTACATACAGGTTGGCACCAATTCAAGTATGTATCAAAAGAATGAATGTGTAGAAAGAAAATCCCAAATGAGAAAACAAAACAACACAATGCTGTGTGTGATATTGTGCATTATATTACAATAACAGTGTCTATAAATGTATATGTATAGATATACATATGTATATCTAATAATATGCTACATTGTTTCAGTTAATGACAGACTTCCTATAAAATCAAGGCCTATCTCATGAGATTGTCTCACCTAGTGACAATGTAACCATCTTAGTGTATTGACAAAATATGATGTTCACACAATCCTAAAATAACAACTTAATGGCATATTTCTTAGAACATATATCCAGCATATACACATCACACACACCTGAATTTTAAGAACAGGCTGGGTTTCTTTCAAGCTTCAGAAAGTTTTCTATAATACTTTAAAATAATGATTCCGTTTGTTGAAATCTTGAAAAGATACCCATACAAAATAGACAATTAGCGGTACCCCATGCTATATAAATAGCAGAATCAATTTTCCCCCTAAACACTACATTTACAGTTTTTGTATTTAGAGTATATGCAATTCTTTTTCATATTTTAAAAAATAATTTTTACAGACAGTCTTTCACTATTCTTTAATTTTACAAAAACCTACACAGCATCTGTTAGACAATGGGATGGCTAATCTCAGTACTGTATGACAAGCTTCTGAAGTCTTTGAGAGAGAAAGCAGAATATTCCACATGACGGAAAGCAGTAAGGGGGAACAGAAGAATTCATAAGGCAGAAAGAAGTGCGGGAAAATAATCATAATAAAAAACAGTCTTCAGTTTCACTAAAATAAATGCAAATTTAAAAATATTTTATGATAATAATAGCTTTTAATATGTTCTTCAAGAAAACAGCAGTTAAACACAAAATGAACATTCATTTGAATATCCCTTAGAGAGACCATTTGCAATCCACCTAGATGCTCTCAAAGCTGTTAGAAAGATTGAATACAATTTTTCTAGAAGAAACATGATGCAGTGTCCTTTACTATTAGAGTAGTAAATACTCCTTCAGTCCTTCAAAAATTTTTATATTTAGTTATGTTTATGAATCAGAATTTTCTGTAAATAATATACAAAGTTTCCATTCTATTGTAACTTGTCAGGGCTTTTGCAAGCATGTCTGGGCTGACAATGGTTAAGCTCTATAAACTACAACAGCCAGTTGTTTAGACAGATGAAGGATAACCTAAGATGAATAGATCATGTGGTAACACAAAGGGAATCTTGGCGAGAGCTGGCTTTGGTATTTGACTTCTCACTGTGTGCTAGCAGCCTGTAATTGTTATCAGATTGTTTGCTGCTGAGTAGATATGGTCCAGAACTGTGAAAAATCACTCTACTTATAGGAATGGAGGGGCAATCTGACTCCATCTGTCAGCCGTTCAACTTCTCTGGGGTAATCTAGTTGGTTAGACACGTGACCCCCTCCTTCTTTACTTATGCCCCCAAAAATGTGCTTGGTAACAAAATAAGAGTTTCTCTCAACATATAGAGAAAGAAGAACCATGACCTCTCCCAGCCCCCACACTCCTCCTAGTCTAATAAATATCACTTAACCATGAATCCCAAATCTATGGCTCCAGTCTTTGTGAAAACAGCTGCTGAAATAGTCGAGTAGCAATAAATTGAGAATTCTCTTATATTGAGCCAAAAGTTCAAGGTAAATGATACCAAGATATTTATTTGAACTTTTGTTGAATTCTTTTCTCTCACTTTTATGGAATACACTTTAATTTAATTGCTATATTATCTGGTAAAATGAAATAACTCAAATGTGCTATGTTTGCAGGCCCTAGTTTTTGTGATGGAGTACATTTATATTTAGAGGTTTAATGATAGCTGAATGCAGCAATTACAATTTTCTACTGGCTCCTTTGCTTATATATTTCCCTTTCCTCTATGCCTATGGTTCTCAACTACAATGGAATGAATCTCTTCACCCAGTTAACATCCAAAAAATTCAAAATAATTAATTCCTTCTCATTTTGCCCAACCTTGCCTAGACCCTTTCTGTTGGGTGACCCAGCCAGTGACTGAGGTACCTCCCGTGCTTTGTACTATTTTTTCTCTCCTCTAGTTAACTCATCTCCCAGGTTTTCTTTACTTAGTTTCCACCAATCTCTTGCCACTTTTAATCTATGCTTTTTGTCCCTGTCTGTGTTTGGTACCCTCTAACTCACTAGTTAGGCTAGAATTGGTGAGTCCATTCAAATTATTCTTGTGAGGGAGAATTGGGGTTTGAGCCAAAGATTCTTTTTTACAATACATATTTTATTAAATTTTTGTGCATTTTATATAATACATCTTAATAATATTTAGACCCCTCCCTACCTGCACCTCCATAGATTCTCTTGATTTTATGTGTTCTGTTATATATATTAAGGCCTATTGATTAAAGTTTGTGTCCCTATATGTTCCTCAGTGTGAGTTCATCCACTAGAGCCTTAAGTCCCTTAAAGAAGACCACCTCTTCCTCACCCAGCAGTGATCAGCTCCCAGTAGTTCCTCAGCTAAGGCTGGGGCTTCTTTCCCATTTTCCCAGCTCTATGCTTGGTTTTCATCTGGTTTGAGTCTGCATGGGTCTTGTGCATGCTGTCACCAATACTGTAAGTTCATATGGGAAAGTTCCCAGAAGTCTGGAAAACTCTGTTTCCTTGTGGTCATTCACCACCCCTGGCTCTTTCAATCTTTCCACCCCCTCTTCTACAATGGTCCCTGAGCCTTGTGTGGGTGAGGTTTAGTATAAGAGTCCTATCCAGATACAGGCATCTGCAGTTTCTTATTCTTTTTTATTTTTTTATTTATTTATTTTTTTTTTTTGGTCTTTTCGAGACAGGGTCTCCCTGTAGCCCCAGATGTCCTGGAACTCACTCTGTAGACCAGGCTAGCCTTGAACTCACAGAGATCTGCCTGCCTTTGCCTCCTGAGTGCTGGGATTAAAGGCGTGTGCCACCACGCCCTGCACCTATTCTTTAAAACTTAGTCAGTTATAGCTTTCTGTGTCCACCCTCCATTGAATGAAGAAGCTTCACTAATGAGAATTGAGGGATATATTAGTGTTCTCTCTACCCATGTTCCACTATGTTCTGTGAGCTTTAAGTATAGAGATCCCACTGCAGATGTGTTAAAATATTAACCTTTGTTTAAAATTGAAGCAAGGAGTTGAGGTTGTAGTTTAGTATCAGAGTACTTGCTTATCATGCATAAGGCCCTAAATTCAGTTGAGAGAGAGAGAGAGAGAGAGAGAGAGGAGAGAGAGAGAGAGGACTTACATAACTAGGGTCAATAATGAAGAAGTTATATACCATAGGAATGATGCTATCAAAGTGTTTTTATATAAGTAACATAGGATTGCTCTACGGGATGCATTGACACAGGGCACCTTGCCATCAGGGAAGAGTGAGGAAGAGATAACAGTAATTAGGGCTCAGCCCAAGTGTCTACAGTAGTTTTGGTAGAGAAATTTAAAGGAGGAATCTGGAGTGAGACACTGCTAGGAACTTCAACTAATTACAGCTGCCCAAGTGTTCTAACAGTTTAAATTTTCATTTTTACTTTCCAGAAAAAATAGAGCCAACTGATTAATAAGTCAGTATTGTGGTTAACAGTATAGCCCAAATTAAAATATAAAATAAATGTCATATCACTCTTCAGAATCAAAATTTTTATGTTCAAAGGCTTAGTTTTATGATTGAAAAACACACAGCACTTTCTAGTCTATAAAGTTCTTCAAACAAAAAGCAAACTATATATGTATGCATGTCTCTTCTACATTTATCATTTTGTTCAGCAGAGGTTTGTTTGGAAAATGTCTGTGATATCCAAAAACAAAGTTCCAGATGGAAGAGGTGAAAATAGACATATGTTCCAGCTGTTTTCAATCTCTCATTTTTTGGCCGTAGTTGAAATGAAAGCACACTCTTTAAAAGACGGAATCCTCCTTTGCCTCAAACGTGGAGGATTCATAGAATTATGGCTCACAAATTTCTGCCTTTTCTAATATAAATTGCTTCTGTGCCCACAAGTGTTTGAAGTGTATACATGTAGCCATTTGTAGGTAAGGAACTATGTAAGAATGTCTGTATATGTGTGTGTATTAACTATGTTCCAAATAGAGCTTATTCTTTAGGTGGGATACATTTTATGTATATCTGTCCAACTCTCCGCTGGACATACATTGCTTAAAATCCTAAGTTTAAATAAGTCCTCCATATCAATGTATGAGCATATTAAAACACTTGAAGGAGGTGGATCTGACATGCAAAAGACTTATAGTAGCCTAGAGTGATCAAAAGTAGGAATGGTACATTGTTTATACAGAATTGCATCTTTAACACGCTATCTACAGTGGTGACAATATAGCCCAGTGGTAAAATGCTTGCATCACAAACATGAGGGCATGAATTTAATCACCAAACTCCACATAAAACTGTTGGGTATTGTGGTACACACTTGTAGTCTCAGTCTTGTAGGTGTGGAGATGAACAGATCCATGAGGATTGTGGTCCAGCCAGTCTAGCTTAAGTGGGGAATGACAGGCCACTAAGAGACCTGATCTTAAAGGAGGTGGACTGAATTCCTGGCAACAACACCTGAGGTCCTGCTCTGGCCTCCATATCCTTACACACATGAATTCATGTGCACTTGCACAGAAATGAACACACACACACATGCACACACACACACACACACACACACACACACACTATAAAAGCACTATGTACAGACTCCTCACATTAAACATATCCCTGTGGTAATGAATTCCTGTATACTCTCACCAGTGTACTGATTGTGTCATTGTCTTTTTGTAGCTTCACAAGGTGTTACCACTGAGAGAACCTGGGTAAAGGGACATGGGATGTCTCAGAATTCTATCTGCAACTTCTTCTGAATGACAGTAGCTTAAAATAGCAGGTTTAATTTTTTTTTCATTTCAATTAACTTCATTATGAAATTGTTCTCCAAGATAACAAACTTTTTTTGTCCTTACTATCTTCTGATGGCACTGGCCTGCAGATCTCAATGGCTGATGGAAAGCTGAGTTGTGGGTAGGGAATAATGAAACATGACACAGGTGTTCACATCTGCAGTGGAATCTCTATACCTAATATATGAAGGAAGCCTTGAAACTGGCCTTCTGGCCTCAAACACTATCATTACCCAACTAGGCTTTAATGCTGCTCTGCATTACAAGACTGAAAATAGTTTTAACAAACATGGCTGCAGGTTTTTCAGCTCAGAAAAATTAAGTCAGATCATCAACAAGTTCAGCTCGCATTGATATATTTTAAAGCTGCTTGGGTAATTCTCAGGATCTGTGATGTTAGAGTTGCACCTTAGATATCTATCTTCAAATAAGACTCTAAAATGATTTAACCAAAATGAAATGCTGGGCATTTCACTCCTCTGCCTTCTCATCCTCTCTTTCTGGTTTGAATCTTGTTTCCCCCAGATGCACATGGTGAATTCACCCTTGGGTACTTCAAAAAAATAACTGTATTTGGACATAAGGTTTCTACAAAACAAGCACAACCAAAATTTTCCAGCAAACCATCATAAGTTAGGTGAGAAGCATAAAGCTGTTTCTCTCATGGCTCTCCAATGGTATCAATGATGCCCTGACCCCTCAGTCTCAGAATCCCAGCAACCAGACCTGTAGCAAAACAAAATTCATCTGCTTAGGCCACCAGCTCATGACACTTTGTCTCAATAGCTCTAGGAAACCAATGCACCCTCATAAATTACATGCTTAAGCTCATTAAGATGGCTACCTTGTGATTTGACCTCCGTCTCATCTCCTTTCTTAGGGTCTTTTTTCCCCAGAAGTTTGTTATTTAGGTGAGGCATCATCTTGTCTTACATCAGCTCCCTTCTCCATGCCAAGACCTCTGATTATAGGCAGAATATTGCTGCACTGACCACATTGTATTACACATGCTTGTTTACAGTTTTGTACGAAATCCCTTGAAGTCACTGGCATGCCTTACTCCCTAAATTCCTGGTGTTTACAAAATAGTCATTCCTCAATCACATATTTATTGAATAAAAAAAAACCATTGTTTTATATACAGTACTGCATAATTTTGGAACATCAAAGTAGAAGAAGCTAAAATGAGAGTAAGCAGTACAAGAGATTCACTAGGGGAGGAAGACATCAAAGAAAGGGAAGGGTGTATGTCTACCATGTAGTTTTGAAGTCCGTGGAAAGAGGAAGGAAAGGTAGGGGATTGAGTAGCAAGGCTCTTAGTCTGTGCACAGTTCTAAGAAAGATTCGATCCAATTAGTGAAGAACTTCTGCATCAAGGTTGCCCTAGGGACCAATCCTACTTCTCACTTGAACAGGCCCACATCTGTACCCCAGCCAAGCCACACAGTGTGTACCTGAAGCAAATGAAATTTTCTCCTTGAGAGTGCTTACATCTAAAAAGAACATGCCTCTTCTTACTTAAAAGCCAGACTTTCATTCTGTGGAATTTTCCAATTTGTTTGTCTTAAGTTATGACAATAGTCTAAGAAATTCAATTAAGATCAAATTTTCAAGGAGATTCCATTGGGATAGGATAAATAAGATAAATGATTTTAAAATTGAGCATCGAGATGATTTCAGATTAATAAAACTTTAATGAACAGCACATGCATGAACATGGGATTGGAGGCACCCGGAAGTAGGGAAACACTAGGCTATGTATTCTGTAACAGCTCTGAGTGGACATTATTAGGGATGAAATTTGATTACTGAGAAATAGCCAGAGTAGATCCATTAAATATAACTTGAAAGAAGTGAAAGAAAGTTGTTGTTTGGGAATCCAAGGAAAGCTGAGTATTAGGAGCAGAGTGAGCAACAAGCCAGGTGTTATGAGCCAAGAGAAAGGGCAGCAGTCCCTTCTTTTTGTCCCTCTGCCCTGACCTCTGCTTGCCTAACAACTCAGAGTTTGTGGTGTTGCTTATGTAACTTCCCTGGTCTCTGACAGCAGAAAGGGTCTATGGTACTGGCAACAATAAAGTAAAGCAAGGCCTTTAGTATTGCCCTGAGCCAGGTCAACATTCAGAAGCTGACAATGGAAGCTGTGACTATGAGTGGAGGGAGGCTCCTGAGCTCATGTCTAAGATGGCCTAGAATGTCTCACAGGTTCTCTCAGAGGAGCATTCTATGCATGAACATCATCACCATAGCAATTATATCATTCTTACAAATTCTGTTTCAAGAGACCATTGGAAGCTCCTGAAGACCACACCTCCTGAAGACACATCCCCGACTACTCACTGGCTTAGCCATTCACTTCTGTCCTGAGACAGCAGAAAGACCAACAGACTACAGTATCTATGACTATCACTCAGCTCAAACCAATTAATATTCCTTGGCCTACAAAGGACCAGACCACACTTATGAAGCTTCAGGCAGAATAAGATAGGTAGTTTATCTTGTGTGATCCGGCACAGGACCAAGAAAAACAGATCCAGAGAGGCCCGATAGCACTGCTCCAGCACAGGAGAGATGGAAGAGGGCAGCTTGTCCAGGCTGGTACCAGCACTCGAAAATTGCCACCAATGCTCAGCAGTGCATGCACACGGGTGACAATCCAACCAGGACAGCTTACAGAGAACAGCAGCTCTCCCGGGCCTTGTAAGTCACCGTGTCTGCAGGCCGGGATCCAGCCACTGCATGCTCATCCAGAGAGCCACTGCATGCTCATCCAGAGAGCCACTGCATGCTCGTCCAGAGAGCCACTGCATGCTCGTCCAGAGAGCCACTGCATGCTCGTCCAGAGAGCCACTGCATGCTCGTCCAGAGAGCCACTGCATGCTCGTCCAGAGAGCCACTGCATGCTCGTCCAGAGAGCCACTGCATGCTCATCCAGAGAGCCACTGCATGCTCATCCAGAGAGCCACTGCATGCTCGTCAGCCCTTCCAAAGGCAAGTTTCCCAACTGCCTGGCCACTGAGGGCCTGAACGATACAGCCACAGTCACTCAGCGCAATCTGACCCACACAGACCAGACCTGAAAAGACCTTCCCAAAGGGAGCAAACAAGCTCAGACCCAGTGACTTGGGAACAGAAGGATAATTTTTTTTTAATTTCCATTTTCCCCCAAAGAACCAACATTTGTTAAAGAAGTAATTTTTGTCTATGTGGCACATACTGGGATGTGAAAACATTAAATGTATTACTCACACTGTTTCTATGAAGACAGTGGTTGCAAAACTATTTTGATTTTGTCTCACTGACACTTTATGATACATAAAACCTTATCCAGGGCTGTGCTTTACCATGTCCAGTATCTTCAGACTTCCAAGCCATTTTCAACTACTCCTTTGAATTCTCTGAAGGATGTAGAAACATCCTTGCATTTTAAAGGATGAATTTATTATTGTCCAAGAAGAGTGGATTTTTTCCCTCCAAACATTTTCCTCACACGTACTCTGCATGACAACAACTATGTGTATCTGTTCCATTCTTCATATACACATACACACAGAAACACAGAAAAATATAGACACACACACACACACACACATATATATATACAAATACACACACACATATATACAGACACACTCAGATGCACACACATATGCAGACATTATCCTTACACACACAAACACATACGCACACACACTAACAAGTACATAGATTTTTTTTTTCAATTCTCTTCTAAGTGCCCTTAAAATGTGAGCTTTAAATTACATGACATATAAATACTTCCTTTTTAGGAAGAAAATGTTGAAAAGAGGATGAAGATGAATAGGAGGAAAGAGAAGCAGGTAGAAATTAAGCCACATCAGACCTTGTTTGTTATGGTGGAGTTCAGGTCTGAAAGATCACACAGCCTCCAATGAGTAGAACTGTGAACAGAAGCAGGAATACCAGCTAAGGGTGCAATGCAGCAGCTTAGCCTATGTTATGGTAGGTGACAGCAAATAAGAAGCTTTTTAAATTGAGTTTGATTAGATAAATAATGGTAGAAGAAAATACAATGTTAGTTGCTGGGTAAGGTGGGGAACCTCAAAGGAAGAAAAGCAGCAACGTATATACCAAGACTTTTCCTAGAGTCTAGACCAAGTGAATAGGTGGCTAATAGGTCTACGGACTGATATGGACAAGAGCCTCAGAGAAACGTGTTTGGACCGAACAGCAAGAGTTCTTTTGGAATAAGCTAGCTTAGAGATGCCTTTTCAGAAGCAAATACTCCATTTTTTCTCTCAATAACATATCTAGTTGAATTTCACTAACTTTATTTTTTTTTAATTTTTTATTTATTTCTGTATGTGTATCAATGTACTGTCTGCATGCAGGTTTGTGCACCCGTGTCGTGCAATGCCGCGGAGGTCAGAAGAGGGTGTCGGATTCCCCTGGAACTGGAGCTCTCCTGGAATTGGAGTTTCAGACGGTTCTCGGCCGCCATGTGGGTGCTGGGGATTGAACCCGGGTCCTCTGCAAGAGCGGTCGGTGGTCTTAACCGCTAGGCCATCTCTCCAGCCCATGTTTGATCATTTTTAAGTTTTCCTTAGAGTCCACAACTAGGAAAGTTGACAGTGAAAGCCAAGGTGATTCTTTCTTGGGCACTAGTGAGAAGCTGAAACTGCACAAGTCCCAGTCCAAGCTTAGGAGCTCTCACCCACCCTCAACTTTCATCACAATAAAAACTGGCAAGTCCTCCAGCCGGTTTGTGTTTCTCAAGAAGCCTGATTACATGCTAATAAACTTTTTCATACCCATCTGGTGATGAGAAAGGAAGAAGCCTGTGCTCCAGTTATAAATGTTAAATAATCTAGAGAAAGAGAGATCAAAAAAGATCGTCAAAGTCTGAAGCAAAGTATGAAAGACCATGCTAGTTAGAGAAAAAGCATTTATGCCCACCACTGACCTGGGGCATTGCACATCAGTCTTGGCATTTGAAGTAAATTCAGCATGGGAGACAATCTCAGTTCTAGACAATGACAGCAGTAATTGGCATGGTAAGCAGAATATTTAGGCAATAGTCAACACACTAAGGGTTTGCTACATTTGCTCTGGCTTGCTGACTGTTCTGCATCCTTCTGGGAAGCATGTGCTTCATCTTCTGCTGTTTCATGCACATTTGCTAAGTACTGCCAAACTTCAGCAATAGATTTAAATCAATCCAAATCAAAAGTTAACCATTTGCACAATAGGATGAGACTGAGGCCATTTTAGAATTGTCTTGGGTTGTTTGTCTTGGCCCAGATCTAACCAAGCATGTCATTGTGATTCATGTATATTGGATCCAGGACAGGCTGTGACTAATGCAAAGAATATAATGACAATTCTTCCCCTGCCTGTAGTAACGTTCCTCAATAAGACACCAACCATATTCTATGGAGGACTCAAGTGAACTCAGATATAGAGTTCCAGATATATCATTCCTAACACCCTTATACGAAGAAGATGCACTAGAGATAATCCTTTGTTTTGATAATAGGGCTTTGACTTAGAGCTGTTAATACTGTTGCAATTTCCTGAGTGATAGGCACATCTTCCATTTTATGAGGTGATTTGTGGGAGTAGTCTAACTCAAGTATAACATCAAAGTAGGGGCTGGTTGCAAGGTATTAATTACTCTGATGAAATACCTGACATAAGCAACTTAAGGAAAGATTTATTTGGGTTCAGAGTCTCAGAGAAGACTGTCCTGGCAGGGAAGGTATGGCAAAGCTGAGCAGCCGACTTTATGGAGGGGCAGGAGGCAGAGGAAAGGAATGCTGGTCCATCCTCTCCTGACTTTCTCCCTTTTCCCCTTTTACTTCATCTGGCCTGAGAGATAGCTCCACCCACATTCAGAATAAGTCCCTGCCCCCTCACTTAATTTACATTTCTGGAAATATCCTCTTTCACACACAAAGGTATACCTCACCAATCACCTAGGTTAATCTAAATCCAGTAAAATTGCTAACAAAAATTAAATCTACCTCTTCTCACCTTCTCATTGAAATACATCAATTTATATGATAACTTTCCACCGTTGGTCTCCCAAAAGGTTCTTGGTACATGTTATGAAGTAAAATATACAGAGTCCATCTTCAAAAATCTCTGTAGTGGTAAAGATTCACACACTGTTCAAAAGTTGCAAATTCAAAGTCTCCTCCAAGATACAAGGCAAAGTCTTACTTATGAGACCCTGTAAAATCAAAACTAAGCTACCACGTTCTGACTATACAGAGACACAAAGTAAGCATTCTTATTCTCAAGGGAAGGATTAGGGGCCAGGAGAGAAGCAAATAAGGATGAGACCAAAGCAAGACTGAGACCTCACAGCATATGCACTGAGCCCTATAGATCAGTGTCTGGATTCCAGAGCACATGGGAGTAGGGCATGAACTCCAACATGCTAGGGAAACTAAGCTCAGGTTGTTTGAAGTTCTCATGTGCATATCTCTTAGGCTGGCTCCGTTAATTTTCCATGATTTGTCTAGGCAGTCACTCCATGTTCCTGACATCTCCAACATCTTGGAGTCTCCACTGTGGCTTAGGCTTCACCCTCACATTATCCCCAAGTAGGATCCCCACAGGGAATCTGAACCTAGTACACACTGGCTGCCTCAGAGACCTTCCTTCAAATCCTGGGTGTAAGACTACATGGTTCCATAACTCTTATATTCGGTATGCCTCCATCCAACACCATGTGGAGGATGTCAGCATACACCACAGCTCAAGACGTAGCCCGGTCCCAGTGGATGATGGCTTGAAGTGGCCCCTGAGTGCTTGGGCAGCTGGTCCCATGCAAACGGCTTGCCTGGATAATAACTCTGTGTAAGCAGCATTCCTCAGTCCCGCACTCAAGGAAAATCTTTCCCAGGAGTTTATAATTTTATGTCCTGTAGATTTCCATGTGTAGAATCTGAACAGTACCTGAAAGGCCTCTAGGACATTCCTACTGCTGCAATGCAATAAAAATAATAAAAGTCCTTGGTCTATTGCTGTTGTTGTTAATATCCCTAATATCCTTGTTTTAAATCCATTATTGCACAGGCTTTTCTGATGCAACTGCAATTCCTCAAGTCTTTCTGCTCTTCTTTTGTTCCTAATTCTCATTGTAAGACAGGTAAAAAGCAGCTGAAAATAACCAGGCTGTACTCTGTTGATTTTTTTCCTTACCAAGTTATTTCTTTTCTTATTGTGACAAAATCTATGACTGAAGCAACCTAAGAGAGGAACTGAAGCAACCTAAGAAAGGAAGAGATATTTCAGTTCATTATCATGGGACTGCATGCTCTTTGTCAGTGGGGGCATGTGGTAGAGGCTCATCACATGGTAGCTTACTAGGAAGCAGACAGGAAGACCAGAACCACAGATGCATGTAACCTTCAATGCTGGCCCCTCATGACCTACTTCTGACAGCCTGGCTAGACTTTCTAAAACCTCCAGAACCTTAAGAGAATGCCAGAAGCTGAGATTGGGTGTTCAAGATCCAAGTCTACCATAGACATTTAAGCTTTAAGCTATATCATTTTATTACCTTTAAACTTTGCCAGGATGTAATGTAAATGGCCTCTAGCTCAATTTCTAATAGAATATGTTCATACCTAAGACCTTGTGAGCACAGACTCTACTGTGCATTTCCCTCAACTAACTGAGCTTCTAAGTTCCCACCAGAATTGTCTACAGGCTCTGTTTACAGGATAGCCTGCATCTAATAATTCTTCCACATTTCATCCAAAGGAATTAAGAAACATGATTAGGATTAGTCCTAGCCAAGACTCCATTTCTCTATTACCAATTTACAGTATTTGTTACTTTTGCACTCTTGGGTTAAAATACAGAACATAGGGCTGGAGATATGGCCTAGCGGTTAAGAGCGTCGACCGCTCTTACAGAGGACCCAGGTTCGATCCCCAGCACCCACATGGCCGCCGAGAACCGTCTAAAACTCCAATTCCAGGAGAACTCCAGTTCCAGGGGAATCCGACACCTTCTTCTGACCTCCGCGGCATTGTATGACACAGGTGCACAAACCTACATGCAGACAGTACATTGATACATGTACAGAAATAATAAATAAAAAAATTAAAAAAAAAATAAAATACAGAACATAAACAATTTAAGGAGAGAAAAGATATACCTTGGCTCACAGTTACAGTTCCCCATTGTGGGAAGCTGTGCCAGAGCAGAGCAGTTTGTGTCAAGGCAGGTTAGAAGCACAGGAAAGGGATTCTCCTCCCTTCCCTTCCTTCTGTCGGAGCCCTCAGCCAATGGGATGGTACTGCTCATATTGGGAATAGCCTTTTTGTCTCACCAGTCTCACCAGTCTCCTGAGTGATTTTAGATTGATTCAAACTGATAAAGATTAATTTCTACACAGGGGAGGTACACTTCAAGAATATTGGAACTCTGAGCCCCCAAACCTCACCCAGGAGAAAGCATAAAGTTGAAGGTCAGCAGGAGACTCTCTCAGAACTAGCAGTGGTAGAAGCCCAAAATCTTTCAGAATTTTTAGGGGTCTTGGAGAACACATATACCTGTCACAAATTTTACTGAAGACTATTTATGCTGTTATTCACAGATAATTGGGAATTAGGTCCCTTTACAAAAAATTCTCTAGAACTTTTCTGTAAACTTCTTTGTTCAGGTGATAAAAAAAAAAAAAAAAAAAAAAAGGAACACCTTGCCAATCCCCTGGATCTCCAGAAGCCCCATGATTGCCACAGATTTCCCATGGATTTCTAACACAAGAAACTCCCCTCGCAGTAGCTGCTTATTGAGCTGTCCTAACAACAGCAGTCCTCCAGGGCCAGAGCAGGAGGCACTCCATGCGTTCAGGCAAATCATGAAAGCAACATCTTGCAAGCTCACCACAGGCCAGAAGCCCCTCTGCTAAACCAGAAAAGTTATCTGTCCTGTGGAACTGAGCATTTTAATGGAGACAGTACTATTCTTAATACAAATTTATAATAAAGTCCTTTAATTAGTTGCTTTTAAGAGTTTTGAAATGAGTGCAGAGAAGGTGAAGTTTTAGAATGGGTTAAATAATACACTTAACCAGGTGATTATCTCTAGTGACACAGTGACAGAATTGTAAAGATCATCCTCAGTATTAAAATTCCAGAAGTGAAAAATCCATAATATACTCCATATGTTCCTAAGGAGAGGCCAAAATATTCTCCCTAGGATCAGGAACAAAGACGAGGGATGCTGCTTTTGCCACTTGCATTAATTATGGCTCTGGATCATCATCAGGGTAATTGCACAAAGAAAACCAGAGCAATCACAATGGAAAGGAGGCTTGCAAAATTATTACTGATGCAGATGATAGCATCTCAATCTAGACAATGCTAAAGAATTCAATTTTTAAACTCTTAGAGTCAATAAATGATCTCAGGAATGTCACAGGACATAATCCTGTACACTAGATGTGAATTGAATGATTAAAAAATGTTAATGACACTTTTATTACTTTTCTTATTGCTGTGATAAAACATCCAACAAGAAGCAACTTAAGGGAAGAAGGTTTTGTTTTTGCTCAGGGCTTTACAGGATCACACATATTTTTGGCAGGGAAGGAATGCCTTCCTGGTGGTTCATGTGGTCGGAGCGTGCAGCAGGATCCCTCTCCTCTCAATGGATCAGAAAGCAGAACACAGGGAATGCTTACGCTCAGCTTTCTTTTTCTTTCATTTTTAGTATTTTATCGAGTTTCCGTGCACTCCCACCCCCAATAGACCTTCAACAAATTTCAGGTATTCCGTCATATATGTTAGAGCCTATCCAGTCAACCATTTCTATCTAGATGTCCCTCTTGCAAGTTCATCTAGACTCACTCCCTTAAAGAAGATCTACTCTCCCTCATCCCACAGTAATCATTTGCCAATAGTTCCTTACCTAAGGTTGGGGTCTGCAGCCCATTTCCCCATTCTGTTTTTTTTTAGATATTCAAAATTTTATTTATTTTTAATTTACTTATTTATATATATTTTTTTATCAAATCTAGACCCATGTCCCTCCATCCCCCACCGCACCAGAGCTCATGCATTCTGCCAAACATGCTTTTCATCTCTTTCTCAGTCTTTCTCAATATTCTCCATGTGGAAGTTGACTGTTTTGAGCAGAAGTTCACTGTTTCAGTTGGTTCTTTGATGCAGTCCTTTCTGTTGTTGTTGTTGTTGTTGTTGTTGTTGTTGTTNCAAAAACAACCCCACAAAAACCCCAACGACCCACACACTCCGGGTCATTCCAGATGCCCCGAAGATGATGTCGAGGTAATACCAAAACATGAGACATAGCATAATTCATTCTTCACAGACCCAATAAGGCCACTCAAAACAAAAAGGAATCGAAAATAGAAGGTAGTAAACATTCAGATCTTGCACCACACCCCCTTCGGATGAATAAAAAAACAGCGAGGGTCCCACCCCACCCATCCCACAATCATGCACACTCCCCTCTACCCCTCTCTTCAGACCTTCACCACTATGATCACTCATCCGCTCCATTCATCCTCTCACACTATATTGCACCAGCGCAGAAAACCTCGCCACTTACACACGACCCTCAAAGGACCACCACTCAAACACAAAACAAGAAACGATACCGACAAACAGACGAGTCAATCTTATCTGATCAAACGGAGGAAAGACCCTCTGGCAACAGCACGGCCATATCCTGGAGCCCCACATCACCCAAAAAAATAGGACAACAGACCCGAGGAATACTATCCCCCTGCACCGAGACTGCATGCACACGGAGCACGAAAGGGCCTTCAAAAAACAGGAGACGAGCGGGCACCCCGGAGTTCACTCGACCCTACCCCACCACGAGGCGACGCGATACACCCAGACCCATGCCTAGCGGACTCGGGCCCAGCCAGGGACGAGCATCCACGTGCTCGACTGCCCCAATACAAACCCATTTCCCGACACGCCCTCCACACGATATCCATGTGGCACCGAAACTTCACACCGATGCCGCTACTCACTATATCTCCATGAGCACCCAAAACGCTTCCGCCTTCGGACACCCCCATGATCCCACACTAGGCACCCCGGGATCAAGCCCAACGAGACCCACTTTGCACTCATGGACAGACCCATGCACAACAGGACCATCAACTAAAAAAAAAAGAAATGCGGGAAGTAGACAAAATTGGTCTGGGACCGTTGACCATCATTAAGACTACAATATATTAATCAACTACAAACATGACTCCAAAACAGCAACACAAATACGGCCCTATCTCACAAATCTCTGTTCCTGCAAACGAACCGGACCCAGGCACACTGTGTCTTCAACCCACCCTTCCTACCTGACCACCCTAACCACATCTATGTTTAACTCGCACAACGCAGCATCTATCTTCTCTTCTTTGAACTCAATGAACAGCTATCTTGACAACACCACTCTCACAGGTTGACTGTTCTTATAACTTAGCCACGAGAGATTTGACCATCCACCCCTCATAGTGGGATCGGGAGCCCTTTCCGCCTTACGTATATGCACCATTCGTCATTACAGACTGAACAATGAATTGGTATGATTACTGATCATTTGTGACATAGTACCAAGAACACTTACACATAAACAAAGCGACACACTGCTGGGACCAACAAAAATAACCACACCAACGCAACAGCGTGCTCCGCACCCATCCCTTCAACAGAGCCGGAGGTAAGTCTAGCCCCCGATCCCATAGGCCCACAAACGGCGCTGCGGAGGCCCCTCATAGCGACCCGGGGCAAACGACAGACACAATAGCATGCTCAGCCCTTACCCCCATGTCATAGGCCATTCACCATACACCACAAACTGACGCCAATCCATAAAGAGAGCCCTTCGCCTGTCAACACCAACACTAAATCAGCGACAGAGAGCGACCCAACTAGCCACCAGCAGGAGCATCGAGGCGATGAGGATCTCATAAGCCTGGGCCAACGCCCGCTATCACCAGGAACCACGAGCACTGACACATTAAACCCGCCGAATCACGACCTAGACGCACCAGACGACACCACGAGCCTGACATACCAACCTGTACCGGCTACTTGCTCACCAATTACACATAGCCGTAGTGCTCACCCCCTGCCGTGCCTCTCGCCACACTTAGGGAGCACACTCACTTGTCATACCCCAACACCCATTTACATAACACTCCACCCCCCACCACACCGGACCTCATCCATCCTTCTCCTCACCCCCTTCCCCCATCAGTAAGTAAAACCCAACCGACCAATAAACCTTGCACCGCATCGCGCAGAACCGATATCTGGTGTGCAGCAACACGTTTGTTCGCCTATCCTGTCCGACCGCTTCCCCTCCAACACCCCCCAGTCGCCCAATCTAATCACACACACAGCGCGGCCTCCAGCCACGAGGGCAGAACCGCGGTAACCCCCCCGAGACGCTCAGATCTGAGAAGGCAACCGCACTCCCACCCAGTTACGCATATTTGGATCCGATGACACCGCCTTCCTTAGGCTCGTCTTTAATTGGACATGGTAATCGTGTAATTCTTCTCAAGGCCTTTTTATAAGATTTGTCTTGTTCCACTAACCTCTTTGGGAGAGAACAACCACACACGCTTTGGAACCTGCTCCCTACAACAATTGTCTCTGAGTCGAAGATCACGCTCGTGGATGGAGTGTTTTCAAGAAGGGAGCATATAGTGATAGAGAAGTCCTGTCTCCTTATCTTACCACATCCTGTGCCTCACCGAGCCTCAGGCCAGTCAAAAGAATGCCCTCTGGGGCCCCTGTTTCCAACTCTAACTAAAACATCTTTTTAGTTCCATGACCGTTCACAAAAGGATTGCGTAATATATGCATGTAGTTAATTAGAGAAGCATTGATGTGTCGACTGGTCTCTACAGTTTTACACTTCCCTCAAATGTGGGAACACAATGTGCATACGCTTCAAACGAAAGGGAAGCCGAACCCTGCTAGAGTACTAGGATTTTATTGCGAACCCATCACTGAAAGAGACTATGCCCCCAGACGAACCAGAATAAACCATCGTAGGCTCGTCTTCTCGTGCGTACGATCTTTGTTGTCCATTTTGATAGTAGAGTAGGTAAGACTTCCGACTTCTCCTACAAGAGAGGACGTACACAGAAGAACAAGGAGCTCGTGACCAAAGGGTTAAATGCTCACTATAGTGATATAGGCGGGCAGGGCAGTCTCTGAGTATACGCTCTGGGCTAGCCACTACCCCAAGTAGATTCAGCTCTTAGACAAGCATTGGACTATCACTCGGAACAATCCTGCCAGTACACCGACCCAGGCTGCAGCTATGTTTAGAGAGTAAGCCACTCAGGCAGCAACGAAGCACTTCAAACACTGGGGCTTGCCGCACGATTACTGCAGCACACCCTTGTTACGGCCAACTCCAGCTGCTTCACGCAACATGCCAACCAGATGACGGTCTGCTCATTATCCTGTACCTCGTTCTTATCCCTGAAACCTGCCGGTAGAGAGAGCAAAAAGAGTGGATTCTTTAGGTGTGTTCGACTATCGTATGCTCTCTATTTTCTACAAGAAGTAGGAGCCACTCTGAGAGTGAAGAGCATCTTACATTGGTACAACACAGACCCTTTCCTTTATTCACTTTCCCGTTAGTGTTTTGGGGCATTGCGAACACACTTGCAACGTTGGTTGTTCCTCCCAGAGAAGCTCGTCCCGCCATGGATCGGACAGCTCCGCAAAGAAAACTTGTGGCAAAAAATCTTTGCATAGCATTTTTCCAACGGTATGTAAATAGTCATCTCCACAGAGGGCCTTATTCTAAGTCGACAACGGGGACTAGTGGACGATAGTTGATCTAGATCGTCCCGGAGATAGTTTCTAAATAAGTAAGCCTGTTTAAAAATTGTGACCTTTGCTCACTAGAGGGAACCTAGGTGCAATCACCTTAAACACCTTTCTCTATTATGCCTTCAACGCTCCTTTATACCTTTCCTTCTCTCATTGTTATTTCTTATTAAAGTTCACGGACTACTAATAACATTGCTAGAGTAACTGTTATACTTGTTATCCTTTCTATACTCGAGGAGTGTACATTGTGACAGACTTTTAATAACATGAAACAAATACCATCATACGATATCTTCCGCGGAAACTGGCAGGACATATAACTTGTTAGTTAATCCTTAAAGCAGTTTAAAATGAATTAATCAGTCAGAACTTAGGCTTAAAGCATAGTGAGGATATTCAGCACAGGGAGCCTTTGACCTATCCTCCAGAACGGAGTATAAATTACATTCACCATTATAATGCCACAAGTATGGCTCGATCACGGTATATTACATGTGAGGACAGATGTTATACTGGGAAATAGTTGTTTTTCTCACGCTCAGCACGTTCAGCTTTATGGAGATACAAACAATCCTAACAGAGGAGAATAGGATTTTGGCACGGGTCAGTCTAATGAGGGAGTTAGGATGCATGGCCATGGTAGAAGATGAGTACAACACAAGAGAGCAACAACAATAGGGGCTGGGTATTTAGTCCAAAATGGAAATTAGACGAGAGAGGAAGAAAATACAGGGTACAGTTTTGATGAAATCGGCTGTTTCGGGCGGTGTCGTAACAATGGGTAAAGAACTAAGATGTACTTAACTATTAGTGGGCAGCGGCATAGCTGGAAAGTCTATCTTGGTACACTCGAGTGTTGTTCTTTGCCGGTGAGTGAATTTTAATCTTTCCTGTCCAGGAGGGACGAAAGGATTCGCTCCCTTTGGAATTCGTTCCATTGACCGACATGGTGTCGGCAATTATGGGACCTTAATCCTGTGTCAGAGACTCAGTTCGATTAGATGCCAGGAACTCAGCCATGACCGTCCGCCTTGACGGTCCACTGAAGCGACATGCTTAAAGGCCATTCTGGTTCTCAGAAAAACTTCGAAACAGCTAGTTAATGATTATGCCCGTTGGGGTTCAGTCTGGACTGGCTGGTTTTCAGGTGAGTATCTGGTGGACGTGGTATGATGAAAAATGGCAGCATTAAGCCACACCAATGACTACTCCACGATGTGGGCACGAGGACGGTTCTTCAGGATTCTGCGAATACCTGGAGGTAAACTAACGCGTTTGGTTGCTACCCGAAAAGTCAATGTTTACTTTGGTACAGGTGTTTCGGGAAGGAAAGACATTCAGGTGAGGCAAATACTACTACCGCTCGCCAAGCTCAGGTTCACTATTACTTGCCAGTCTCTTATGAGAAACAACGTCCAGAATAGTTAGGAAATAATGCGGCGCGTAAGGAAAATCATGCTATTTAGTTGGAAGCATTGATATGCCGAGCCCAGATCCGGCAAGGATAGCGCCTTCTAGCCAGCCACTACAGACTCAGCCCATGGCAACAGAGGAGTTTACAGAAACCAATCCTGACTAACACCTTCCAGCCCAATAAACATAACTAAGTAGTGGTGATCAGTAAATAAATTTTGTGCACTAAACATAAAATTTTAAAACAAACCCAACTAGAAACATCAGTAATCTAGATTTGTTTATGTGGATTGTGTAGCTACACGCTTGGAGAGATAAGGATGTGAGCTGGCGACTACGAGACCCATGCTAGTAATAAGAGTGCATAGAGCCCTACATCTGAGTCTATTTCATAATACCACTCCGCCAATTTTTTCAATGAGAAAAACACCTACACTCCCGCCAAAAGGCTCCGCCTCCACCTCTCACTTATTTAAGAAAACTAGGCAGATCTATTCTTTGTGCTATGTACGGGTGTGTGGTCCGGGCATATCTATTTAGTGAAAAGCCTCAATTAGCCACATACTAAAAATTTGGGACGTGGCGTGATGTATGTTTCATTACGGCTTGCCTCTCTCTACATTAGAGTTAAAAGATAGACCAACACTTAGCCATTGGATTGGCTCCTAACCTTTGGAAGGTTTTGCCTTTATTCTTACTGGACCTCGTCACGCTCTATCCACAAAACGGAGTCGACCCTTGTTTCCCTCCGCACCCACTTCCCGCACTTTTGACCCTCACCCGTTGGCATCTTTTGCTTACCAGGCACAACTGCATGCACATGCCAATGGCTGTCTGTCTCAAATTTTCCGAGGCACAAGGTTGCACCCTTAACGCACCCTCGTCATCCAACACCCCAGAGTCCCTTCCTGGACAGCCTACTTCTTCCTCTTGATTATCGCCTCCCTTCTGGGACCCGTGATCATCAGAAGTCCAACCTGCGTCGAAAACCCCCAACAACGGATGCGCACCCTCCCCTATCACCTAAACGCAAAGATGAAACTCCATTCTCCTTAACTTCACAAGGCTTACTGTCCAAACCGTTAACTATCCACAAATAAAACAACTACGAGAAAACTACATAAACAAACACCACAATTACCACTACAAAGCATATTCATTATTCACACTTTGAAAAAACCGCACAATCCACCACATCGGGAAGAACATCCCATATTATATACCCCATCAAGGCTTATATCCCGGACCTCATATCAAAGTTCGACACTAGTATAAACTACTCACCTCCATACATTATATCCACATCTCCAATTTACCCGCAAACATAATCATTTACCTCTCCACCACTTCAATAATAAAGGTCACAGAACTCCCACCCAACCACTAAGTCAGGCCCTAAAAATACAAGCAAAGGCAAATAAAATCAAAATCATTATATCTCTATTTTTTTCCTTTAATTCCAAGAAGGAAACAACCTACCCTGTACACTCACCACACACCCCATCAGCCGTACCTATGACTGACAAACCCTACATGAAACCAACCACCGCGGCTGAACTCACAAACAATCACTGCCCGCCTCTGCCCACATCCACAAAGCCTACAGAACCCACCAATAACATATCCCCACACAACGGGCCGTTCATCCCGTGATTGCCACATTCAACAACACAACAAGCCACACACCAACACCCGTGTCCAACCACACACTGAAATACCTAAAGCAGTTCTATGATCCAACGATCCCTTCCTCTTTTTTCAATACAAACAAAGTAAAAAAAACACACTAACCCACGGGTTTAAAACAAATTTAAAACAAAGATGTCGCGCGGCCAATTCGTTGTTTCCTTATCTTCCCACTGAACCCACGTCTTACCCTTCCACATAGACTCTTCATTTCCTTTTTCTGTACACCTTCACACCCACTCCACAACTCCCTCACATGCCACATCACCCTATCCAACCCCCTAAACAAGTCTTTGCCACTAGCCCACTTAATCCAACCCGACCGAGTGCCAACCGCACCAGCCCAGCCCAAACACACAACGTTCGAGAGAAAAACCTAATTCCTTGTTATCACACCTTTCAACCTTCAACTAATTTGCACCTACCATACATAAGTTTAAGTACTTCTTCACCACAGCCAGCCAATCCATACCACTATGTAAACACGCATTCTTCACTACATCAGAACACACCTCACCCCTACGAACCTCCAGTGCCACCCCCTTTGCTATCACCCTCGCTCCTAGAAAACTATCTTCCGATCATCAACGACTATCAACAAACACAAGCATCTAAGCCTCATAACCTTAACTAAGACCACTTAACAGTTACTCTTCCTATACTCCTCATGCTTTTCCTTATTCAGTATCCACTTTACCATCTATTTATTGGAGTCTTCCCTTGAGCAACCGAAACACACAACACAATGAATGTCATGACACATCTGTACATCAGTACCACAGCGCCTGTACCTCCAAAGAGATTACTATCACCACATCTCTGGTACTAACCACCACCGTTGTACACAAAAACTACCTACGACTTACGATAAATTCCCATTTAACGCCACACCTGAACTTACCTCTCACAACAGTATACCCCCGTAAAACAAACAAAAAAAGGCCTATACGCCACCATACACCCTCAAGACATAGAGAATGACAACGCCAGCAATTCGGCAACACTACGAAAAACACCATTCAGAACGGACTAGTAATTCCCACACAAAACCCATCCATTATCTCAAACAAGAGCTAAAGAATACCTACACGAAATAGCTTACTATCATCGCCACTATAAACACTCACGCCTTGGATGAGATGCTAAAACAACACAGACATACCCCCTCACCCCAACCACAAGGGCATTTAAAAAACACAACTAGGCAGCCCAACATCACTAGACCACCGGCAGCCACGCAAAACACGCTAGTGAATTTCGGCCTTAAGCTGCGCTTGAACTGAACAGACACCGAAGAAAGGAACCACATTTCATCCCACCCAAGAGTGCATACGCGCACAGAACAACCCAATTCAGACAACACTCCTTCAACACCCACATCATCACATCATCTTACTTTACTAGTTATATTGTATACTATATCTATTTTATTGCCCCATTATGTTATGCTATTCTGAACACACACCTGCGTTCCCATGTCGCATCCACGCCGTAGTACCCACACTGTGTTAACCCCCTCCTCGAAACGGCCCACCCCTTTTCGACTGCACTAAATTGCCAGCAAATATATTACCAGCAACCAGTAACTACCCCAACAAAGTATACATGCCTTCCATCTCCCAAAACATAGAGGCCATCCCACATGTACTGATCTTCCGCATTTGATGTTCACCGTTCGCAAATACAAACAATAAAGAATCTCAACTAGGTACCTACACACGGTCAATCACAAACGCGCTCATGCCGTAAAGGAAGTACACAATACAATCCACCAAACAAGGACCTTCAAGAGACTATCCATCTACAATCACAACACTTTCACAGCCGAGTCTCCACCCACCAAGGGCGCTCAAGCCCGGCGGCCGGAGCGCCACTCACCCAGCGGAACTTCCGCTGGGCCCAGCGGACCCCCACGGCACAAGCAGGCCATCATCACACCCCCTGAGGGACACTAATTCCTCAGCCGACCGAGAACGAACCATAAGCCACCTAACAACATTCTACACACCTCCGTCTGGCCCTTCTCGGAGTCTGTCCGACATGAGTTGAATAAGCCTCCGCTGCACCACACACCATAGCAATCCATCGTGGCAACCCACGCGCACCGTACACACACGGCTAACAACAGGCCAAAAGGTGGCACCTGAACGATCTAGCGCATGGCCACGCACTTAACACCTCCTCACTCGGCCATCGAAGAGATCAGGCACATCCCCTGGGGGATAGTTAACCATCATCTCTGTATTCGACGTTGCTGGAAGGGCACTCGCCATTAGCGCAGAACGCCTGTTAGGCTAGTCCACCAAACACCACTGATCAGGTTAATCCGACGACCAGCTCAAATTTGCGGCCCATACCGACCCCACAATGGCCCTGAGAAACTCCCCAGCGACTATTACCACCCAGTGAGTATAATAACTACAAGATCTTGGTGCACGGTTAGTCCTACCATACCTGGTAATCAGTCATCTTTCAAGTAACCGCCCGACAGTACATAATCTCAGGCTTCCCCTCACACTCTGTATCATTGGTCTTCCTAGTTGCATCAGTCTCCTCTTAGAAAAGCAACATCCCCTGCCTTTAAAGCATCAGGATGCCATCATTTGGATATTCGTGCCTCTAATTAAGTCTCAGCGATCTAAATCAATCCACTTAATTACATATATATCTTGTGAGTCCTCCGCTCTCTTTCTAGACAGCCTCCTTCAACGAAACGGTCGCTTCCCTAACATGGATCGCTCCAACTTATTATCATCGTGAGTATTCTAATTATTAACTTTGTCTTGTACTAATAAATTCTTGTGACTCACACTTTGTAATCTGTTCGAGTGTCCTGCATTATTTATCGAAATCCTTTGTGCTCCTTCAACTTCCCTTCTTCTAGTATATAAAAGACAAGCCTTGTCATCTGTCATACTTACTGTAGTATCTATTCATTGGCCTCCCCCACCTTCCTTCTACCCATTTTGAGGTCGTAAACCTCCGCTCGTAGAAAAAATTCACCACCCTTAATCGAACTCACACGAACGCATGTGGGTTATGCCTAATGTCACGCTCAAATGTCATCTTTGCGCTTTGCACAGGTACCAGATTTTATGCCAGTCACTTGGGCCCAAGTCAAGCGAATTTCCGCCGGCCGCCTTTAACCTTCTTTTTAAGGACCCGTGCCCCTCAAATTATATTTTTGATTTATTTACTTGCCTCTTAGGCTTCAGTTTATGTGATTATTATCCTTAGCAAGCTAACCGGCCTTCCAATATCCGCTTTCACATCTAATTTTATTTCCATTCACTTTACTAAGGATTGGGCATGGCCCATTCCTTTAGTATGCTGTCATTGTTGTAGACAGATCTTGACTTATTCTTTTTTCTATGATTTTTTTCGATCATGACACTGGATTCTAGTGCCGTTTCTTTTGATACTACCATCTTTTCATTTGTCCTTGCATCCTGTGTATATCTCTTTCGAAGTTAACATATCTGCTTTCCTCCACGCCAGCTCTTACATTCAGTTGGACGCTCAGTATGAGCTCGGTGCTCTTTTTTCTGAGACCTCTTGGTTGGGTCACCCTTTCTGGATTTTCACTGTTCTTATAGTTTTTTATATTGATTATTTAATTTTATCTTTCTTTTTTTTTTTCTCTTTCACTAGTGATTCGTTTCTGTTGTGTTTATTCTTTGTGTCTGTTCTCCTTCTTCTTGGTGTTAATCTTCCTGAGATCGTGCGCCCTTGAGATAGCCCAGCGTACTGTGACACCGAGGTTGATCAGTTTTGATGACGGGGCCCCGCGGTCCGCTTACCCCGGGTGTTTGTTCACTTAGTTGGCCTTGATGGGTCTTTCCTTTCTGCTTTTGAGTGGTATTTCGCTTGCAGACTTCCTACGTGCCAAATTACAAGGTCATGTAAATCCCGCCCTTGTCGGGTCCCTGGGGTAGCAGCGCTTTTGGGGTGGTTCTCTGTGCGGTACGTCCTCCTTATCGTGCATAGTCTGCCACTCCGTGACGTAGGCTACAGCTTGACTGTGAGTCCCAAAGTTTATGTGGAAGAGAATTTCCAAAGACATATTTTAACATTACTTAGAAGTGGAGCCTTAGGAAGGGAATTGGGACTGGATGAGTTCATGAGGTTGGGACCACTATGAAAAGCATTCCTAGCTTTGTGAGAAGAGCTAATGAACTTGTCTATTTCAACTTTAGATGCCTTTAAGCATGTTACAATACAGTAAAAAAGTCAACACCAGATACTGACCAGACACTGTGGCATGCTTGTGGATGGCCCAGCGTCCAGAATTACATCCAAATAGTCTTCATATAGTCAGCGTCAGGTGTTTTGATGAAGCAATAAAAGATGACCTAAAATAGCCTTACTCTTTGTTGTATTTTTGTTTATGGGTAATTTCATTCTTTTGTAGCAAGATTGAGCCTTTTCCATACTACTTCTTAAAGAGACTGTCCTCTGTTGACACCATGGTTGGAAATCAGTTGAATATAGATGTGAGGGTTTACTTATGGACTCTAAATTCCACTCTATTTGCTTCTATTTCTATTCTCCTTCCCCCACATAGCCCCTGTGTTGGTTCCTGTGTATGAGTGGGGCACTTGTAGGTCAGAGGGAAACCCTGAGTATTGATCCTTGTCTTTCACCATGTTTGAGATAGGGTCCCTTTGTATCACTGCTGCATACCTAGCTGGCTTGGAGTTTCTGGGACTTCATTTCTCTGCCCCATCATCTCACCAAAGGAGATACTAGGATTACAGATGTGGGGGCATTACGGACTTTATACAGTTCTGCAGATTTGAACTCCCGTTCCTCATGCTTTCACGAAGTACTTTACTCCATGAGTCATCCCCTAGCCCCCGTGTCTATTCTATTTTTCTGTTTGTAAAATTTTATATTACTTTTTGTGTGTTTCTTAAGAACATCTTAATCAACTTTATAAACCCTTCCCATTGGCACTCCCTCCCCCACCCCAACATCTGAGTCATCTATTTGTATTGTGTTAAGGCACTCTATCGTGTCCAAGTTAAGTGTCTTGATCATCCTTCAGTGCAAGTTGTTCTATTCTTATATCAGTACCACAGTATTTTTGAAACATGGAATAGAGGTCTATTTTTGTCTTTCAAAGTTTCGATATCAGAATGTAAAATATCCAGTATTTCTTTCTTTCCAATGTGTTTTGACTAACTTGGGCCTTCCTTATAATTTTTATGATATTATTTTCCAATTCCTTTTTTTTTTTCTTTTTTTTTGGTCTTTTTTACTCCAGCAGGGTCTTATCCGTAGACCAGACCTGGCTTTGAACTCCACAGAGATATCTTGCCTGCTTCTCCACGTGCTCCAATAAGTGTGTGCCACCACACCCAGCTCAATTTCCCATTTCTAAAAAACAAATGTCCTTGAATATTTGTTGAGATTATTTGGATATATATATTAAATTGGGTGCTATATCTCAAGTCTTTTAGTGATGAACATATGTAATTTTCTGGGCTTTTCAATTTCTCTCATCAGTATTCTGTAGTGTTCAGTTTACAAGTCTTGTATCTACTTAAGTTGAATTTATATCCAAGTCTTTGTTTTGTTTTATAGTTTTGATGGATAATTTGGCCAGATTGAGAAATGCTTAGGTTTTGAAGAGACCGTACCCTATGGATGTGTTCTATAAGGATACCGAAGGGGTATGATTTGCTTTGACTGTGGGGCGGCAGTGTCCTCATGGGATGAGTTCCTGGTAACAAAGGCCTCCATCAAATGGGGGCGTAAATAAGTCAAAACACATGGGTGAAGAGGTCATAGGTCCTAGAGAAAACCTTATCTCTGTCTATCTCAGAACAAATGAAATTTTTCTATCATGGTAAATAGGTACTTTATATTACAACAGATGTACCACTCCCTATCATCAAAGAGACTTACTTTTTGCACACAAGATGGAGGCTATAAGAGTTCCATCAACTGATCACACACACAGAGAAATATGTATGAATCCTCAAGCCTAAAACACATACATCGGAACATTGACCCTCCAAGGCTATTTGGGGCATGCAGAGGGGGGCTAGACGCAGATACTAATACATCCCTCAAATCTCAACTGTGAAGTTCCTCATACAACGAGTGCCACGCATACAAGCAAGGCCAAACTGCCAAGTTTTAGAGAATAAAAAGGGAGAGTGAGATGTGACTGGTAGACTCTATATTTAAACCTCATCCCACCACTCAGGGACCATTGAAAGAGGGGGCAGGGGGCATAAAGATTATACGAGCGTAGTGGTGGATGCAAGACACATAGCGACAACGAGGCTCTCCGACCACTGAAAACATATGAACTATGACAGCACGGCTGACGCATGCACAAGACTTAAGCTGATTCTCAGCCAGACGAATGGGGAAAATGGGGAGTTCTTTTCTGATTGTAATATATATATTATATAAGTATATATAAATATATTATAATACACACATATGGCACCACACCCCTAAGTATGAGAAGGAAGAAGAATAGAACCCACAAAAAAAAGCCTCTGGAAAAGATACAGGACATGTAGTCAGAGTGCAGGGACCGGTAGGGTGGGGGCATGAGAAAGGGAAGCTATTCTAGATTCGATTGGATAAATGTGTGATAGCTTATGGAGAAAGTTTAATAACAATAAAAAATTTTATTAAAAAAACAGAAAGGTTGTGGTTGGAAGGGGAACACTCACCATGATGGTGGGATTGTAACTCAGTGCAGCCACTAGAAAGCAGTGTGCAGAAACCTTTGGAAGACTTGGAATGAACTTGCCACCACACCCAGCCATACACTCCTAGGCATGTACCACAAGGCTCACCCCACCGCCAGAGCATACATTGCACGGCATTTTATTGCAGGCTCTCTTCACATCAGCAAGGCGGAGACCCCCAAATCCCCTCAACTGATGAGTGGTATAATGAAAGATGTGGTTATCGTTTACACAATGGAGTTCTATGCACGTAAGAAGAAAGATGGACATCATAGCTTTGAGGAAAATGGCTGGAGCTAGAAATATCATGCTGAGTGAGAACAAGTCCCAGAAAAAAAGACGAATGTCATGCCCACAAATCGTGGATGCAGTGCCAATTACCTATATAAGTATCTTAGTGTGGCTCTGAGCTTTTGCAGCCTTGGAAGGCATATTGGGAAACGTGTATATTCAACTTTCTGCATATTGAAATAGCAGGAATCATTTCTGTATTTAATAAGAATCCAATAAGTGTTGCTGGGTGTGGTGGCACATGCCTTTAGTCCCAGCACTCAGCAGGCAGAGGCAGGCAGATCTCTGTGAGTTCAAGGACAGCCTGGTTTACATAGTGAGTTCCAGGATAGCTACAGGGAGACCCTGTCTCAAAAAGACCAAAAAAAGAAAAGAAAGAAAAAGAATCCAATTAGTGTTGTCCCTTTGAGGCAGTGGTTGTGAGAGCAGGGAATTGGACATGACTGGACACTGATTTGTTGGATATGCTGAATGACATAATACCATTATTGTTTCTAATAACTACATTTTATTTTATTATAATTTTTGATTTTCTAATAAACCTTTAAAATGAAAAAAGAAATAAATAAAATAAAAATGAAAAAAATAAATTAAAAATAGAATTACTATGTAGCCCAGCTATACCACTCCTGAGCATATATGCTATATATCAATTCCATATCCTACCACTCAGATACTTCCATATCCTTATTTATTGCTTCATTATTCACAATAGCAAGGAAATTAAATCAGCCTAGATGTTCATCAGTAGAAGAATGGATAATGAAACAGTGATATATATATATATATATGTATATATATATGTATATATATATATATATATGTATATATATATATATACAATCAGAAAAGAAACTCCCCCATTTCCCCATTCTATGCTGAGGAATCAGCATAAGTCTTGTGCATGCTGTCAGCCTTGCTGCAAGTTCATATGTTTTCAGTGGCCTGAGAGCCTCTTGTCTCCTTGTGTTCATCCACCAACACTGGCTCTTATAATCTTTCCACCCCTGCCCCCTCTTCTGCAATGGTCCCTGAGTTGTGGGTGGGTGAGGTTTAATATAGAAGTCCTAGCCAGTCACATTCACTCTCCAGCTTTTTATTCTCTAAAACTTGGCTAGTTGTAGCCGCTATGTGCGTGGCACTCTGTTGTATGAGGAAGCTTCACCATTGAGAATTGAGGGATGTATTAGTGTTCTCTCCAGCCCCTCCTCTGCTATGTCCCATGAGCCTTAGGTGTAGGTCAAGGTTCCACTGTAGATATGTCACTTTGGGCTGAGAATCTCTTAGACATATGTTCTCTGTGTGTGTGATCAGTTGTGGAACTCTGTAATAGCCTCCATCTGTTGCAAAAAAAAGAAGCTTCTTTGATGAGTAGGGAGTGGTACATCTGTCTGTAAATATAAAGATCCATATTTACCATATGATAAGAAATTTCATTTGTCTAGAATATGACAGAGATAGGGTTTTCTCTAGGACCTATGACCTCTTCAGCCATGTGTATTTGACTATATTTACAGTGCCACCCATTGAGGAGGCTTTTTACCAGGACCTCATCCCATAGGACACTGCCGCCCACAGTCAAAGCAAATCATACCCCTTCGGTTAATCCTTATAGACACATCCATAGGTACGTCTCTTCAAAATCCTAAGCATTTCTCAATCTGGCCAAATTATCCATCAAAACATTAAAATAGAAACTAAGAACAAAGTACTTGGATATAAATTCAACTAAGTAGATACAAGACTTGTAAACTGAACACTACAGAATACTGATGAGAGAAATTAAAAGCCCAGAAAATTACCTATGTTCATGCACTAAAAGACTTGGTGATAATAGCACCCAATTTAATATATATATCCAATATAATCTCTAACAAATATTCAAGGACATTGTTTTTATAGAAATGGGAAAATTAGCTGGGTGTGGTGGCACACACCTTTAATCCTAGCACTTGGGAGGCAGAAGCAGGCAGATCTCTGTGAGTTCAAAGCCAGTCTGGTCTACAGGGAGACCCTGTCTCAAAAAAAAAAAAAAAAAAAAAAAAAAAAAAGGAAATGGGAAAATAATAGTCATAAGAAATCTTAAGGAAGCCCAAGTAGTCAAAACAACATTGGAAAGAAAGAAATACTGGATATTTTACATTTCTTGATATCGAAACTTTGAAAGACAAAAATAGAAGCCTCATATTTCCATGTTTCAAAAATACTGTGGTACTGATATAAGAATAGACACAACTTGCACTGAAGGATGTCCAAGGACACTAACTTGACACGATAGGCCTTAACACAAATTACAGAATAGATGAACTCCAGTGCGTGTGGAGGTGGGGGATGGGAGGGTGCCAATGGGGAAGGGTTTATAAAGTTGATTAAGATGTTCTGTAAGAAACACACAAAAATTCAATTAAAATTTTACAAACAGAAAAATAGAATAGACACGGAGGGCTAGGGGATGACTCAGTGGAGTAAAGTACCTTCTGTGAAAGCATGAGGGAACTGGAGTTCAAATCTGCAGAATCTGTATAAAGCCAGGTAAGGCACCCCACATCTGTAATCCTAGTTCTCCTTTGGTGAGATGTGGGGCAGAGAAATGAAGTCCCCAGAAACTCGCAAGCCAGCTCAGTGTATGCAGCAGTGAATTACAAAGGGACCCTATCTCAAACATGGTGAAAGACAAGGATCAATACTCAGGGTTTCCCTCTGACCTACAAGTGCCCACTCATACACAGGAACACACACAGAGGGCTATGTGGGGGAAGGAGAATAGAAATAGAAGCAAATAGAGTGGAATTTAGAGTCCATAAGTAAACCCTCACATCTATATTCAACTGATTTCCAACCATGGTGTCAACAGAGGACAGTCTCTTTAAGAATAGTATGGAAAAGGCTACATATCTGCCTACAAAAGAATGAAATTTGACCCATAAACAAAAATTTAACAACAACAAAAGTAAAGGCATATTTTAGGTCATCTTTTATTGCTTCATCAAAACACCTGACGCTGACTATATGAAGACTATTTGGATGTAATTCTGGACGCTGGGCCATCCACAAGCATGCCACAGTGTCTGGTCAGTATCTGGTGTTGACTTTTTTACTGTATTGTAACATGCTTAAAGGCATCTAAAGTTGAAATAGACAAGTTCATTAGCTCTTCTCACAAAGCTAGGAATGCTTTTCATAGTGGTCCCAAACCCCATGAACTCATCCAGTCCCAATTCCCTTCTTAAGGCTCCACTTCTAAGTAATGTTAAAATATGTCTTTGGAAATTCTCTTCCACATAAACTTTGGGACTCACAGTCAAGCTGTAGCCTACGTAACCGTAGAACTTGCCATAAGATGCTAAACAACAAAACTGCTAGAAGAGAGTGCAGGGGGGATATACATGACCTTGTATTTGCCAATGGAATCTTAAATATAACAAAAACCATAACTAATCAAGGTAGATACCCTGGGCTTCATTAAATTTACATAGTTTGTATCTCAAAGGGCTTGAGATAATCCACAGAAGGGAAACAAGACTTCCAAACCATCTATCTGAGAGTAATTTAATATCTAATATACATGAAAATCCCACTTACCCACAAAATTGACAGACAGCCCAATCTTAAACTGATTAGATGTGGCTAAAGATTTCTTCAAAGAAGGTATACAAAGACCATCAAGCAAATGAAATGTTCAAAACCATTGATCATTTGAACAGAAAAATCAAAAGTTCAGTAAGACAACACGTCACAGCTACTAAAATGGCTGCAATTTTTAAGTGAAAAATAAGAAAAATATTGGTAAGGATGTGAAGCACCTGAACATTGCTAAGGAAATATAAAACAGCTAAAAGTTTCATAGAAATCATTTGGCAGTTTCTTAAAATAAAAGTTAACGCCAGCATTAGCAAGTGATCCAGCTAACTCTTCTTGCAAAACCACAAATGACTCTTGAGGGGTCCCACCCTCATGAACTCATTTGATTCTAATTACTAATTCTAGAAATAGATAAAAATATTAGAAACAGGTGGCTGAATAGATACTTACATAACCATGCTCATAGCAGAATTGTATGTTTTAATAAAAAGTAACAACAATTTTAACATCCATCAGCAGATAAGAAAATCAGGAAATTATATACAAAACAACATTATTCAGCCATAGAAATAAGTGAGATCCATGTTTTGGCCCAGTTTTGAAGGGCTCTCTAGAAAAAGAGAATCAACAAATTATATATGTAATTATAAAAGTGGATTGATTAGATCAGCTTACCCTTATACAATTAGAGGCTGAATAATCCAACAATGGCTCTCTGAATGCTATAAAGGCAAGGAATCTGTTAGCTTTTCAGTAAAGAAAGCTGAATGCCATAAGAGGAGACCAATGATACAGTTTGAGGAGGAAAGCCTGAAAGCTTCCTGTAGTGTCTGGCGAGTCTACCTTGAAAGACTGAGCTGTAGTCTGGAGTCCATGCACATAATTTCTACTTTCATACTGCCTGGGTCCACAGACCATTGTTCAGTGCTGCCCACATTTGGGGGGGGGGTGGAATCTCACCCTCATTTGTTCTGCGTGTAAAATCTCTCTCTGGCAATGCCCTTGCAAACACAATCAGAAGTGTGCTTTACTAATCCCCAAGGCATCTCTCTTGATCCAGTGGAAATCTAGATGAACCATCCTGTCTTCAGTCCACTTTTGGCCCTGTTATTCCTGGGTCTGTGGTGGGTTAGTATATTATAGCAGTGTGTGAATGCAGAAGCTTCTCAACTCATGACTACGAATCAGAAAGAGAAAGGAAGTGGCTAGCTCCCAGAATCCCTTTCAAGAACACATCCCAGTGATCTGCTTTCCACTGGACCCTGCCAAAAGGTTCCACCATCTCCTGGTAGTACCACGAGTTGATGAGCAAGCCTCTGGTGGACACTTACCCAAACCACAGCAAGACTACATACCAAAACATCTTTATTTATTTGTATTGAAAAAAAAAAAAAACATTGGGGGAATACATCAGACACTAAATGAGGCAGTTATTTACAGGTCTCATGATTATCTGAGTCCTACATGGTGGTGGTTTACACTAAAATATTTGTGGGTTAAAGTGTAGAAATAGTTCTACCCTTGTGAGTAAATGGTCACTCCCCAGCTCCCTGCATTCACTCGATCTCTGGGTCTCATCCCAGGATACTTGGCTGCCCTATAGTACAGCCAGTGGAAATTTTAACCCAGGGAGGTCAAAGATTTGGTAGCCTAGTGCAAAATGGGATTGGATGGTATCTTGCATTGCAAGCCTTTTCATACCTTCTGATTTTTGGATCATGCATATTAGCTATTTACAATAATAAAATGTATTCACTAAAATAAGTAATAAGCTGAATACTAGTTTGAAAAAAGTCAGTTAAGAGACTTGAAACACATGCACATGTATAAATTATAGTGATACAGAGAACAAGAGAGTGGAGTGAACTGTAAGTCTTGTATAGAGGCTTGACTATACTACAGAAGGCAGAAAAATAAATCTAGGCCAGATATGAATGACTATATAGCATTAATTAGTTTGGATGACTCCTGTGAGATAAACTAATTAGAGTTGTTTAGATTTAAATGAACAGAATTATTTAAACATATTTGTGGGTTAGTAAAATAACTGTAAACTGGGGAATCATCTGAGGAGTGGAAGCAGATGAAGGTGAAAGAAAAGGATGAGAGCAGAAAAGACAGAACATCATGAAGAGACACGATCCAACACTGTTGATGAAAACCAGCTTGGGTTGAACTTATTGAAAAAGGAGGAACAAAAGATGACTTTAAGATTTCCAGCTTGAGCCAGGTGTGGTGGCTCACGCCTTTAATCCTAGCACTTGGGAGGCAGAGGCGGGCGGATCTTTGTGAGTTCAAGGCCAGCCTGGTCTACATAGAGAGTTCCAGGACAGCTGGGGCTACAGGGAGACCCTGTCTTGAAAAGGAAAAAAAAAAAATTCCAGCTAGGCTGACTAATGGAGTGGAGCTTGACTTTAATAAGGGAATTCTACATGGAAATTTATTCAGAATGTTGCTTATGTAAAATGGAATATATTGAGAGGCCAAAGATAAAGTATGACATAATATGGATTTCAAGTGAAAAGTTATTATGTAAATGGGAATGACTTCTCCATTTTATGTAGGAATTACTAAGAAGAAATTTTACAGGGAAAAGTTCATCTTTATACATAAATGAAGGCTCAACTCAAAAAGTAAAATTGGAGTATGATGAAACAAAGACTCCTTTGTGCTAAATTTTGCAAACAAATTTCTCTTTCATTAAAATAAGTTAGGCATTTGACATGTAAAATAACAAACTTCAATTAATGCCACTAATGCTAAGATTTCTTATTTTTATAGGAAAATAAAACACACATACATTTTTAGTGGCATGTAATATTTTCCTATAAATGCCACAGTACTCCCAAAAAATGCTAGTTTTCTTAAAATGGAAGTTAGGAAAAATAGTAGATGCTTCATAAAAATTATTATGACTAAAAGGGCTCTCTTATTTCAATTTTACATGTGCCCCCAGCTCCATCCTTTTCTGCCAGCAGTTAGTCATCCAAGCAATCTAGATTCACACTGTTGGCTTGCTTTATTATGTGCAAAATTATTCTCATACCCCTAGTCATTAATATTGGCATTTCTCAGGAATTGGTTCTAACTCTGTTTCTGACTGTCTATTCATTCTAGAAAAGTTTATTCCATCTTATGGCATTCAATTTCCAACTAAATAGCAATGATTTTCCTTCCCCCTTTATTTCTAACTTCTGGACTCTTCCTCTAGACTGCAAGTAAAAATAACCTGCTTCCCCAGAGTCTCAATGAGTCTTTCTCAAAAACACTTCAAACTACTTGGGTCCAAAGGATTTTACTCAGTCACTCCCATCAAACATGGGCATCCTCTAGTGTTCTGATCTTAAGGAAATTTTCATTCATCCAACTACAAAAGTCAGAAACTGACCAGGGCATGGTGGCACATGCCTTTAATCCCAGAGGCAGGTGGATCTGGGAGTTCAAGGCCAGCCTGGTCTACAGAGCAAGCTCCCGACAAGCTGGGAGTAAAGGAGACCCTGTCTCAAAAAAAAATACCAAAAAAAAAAGTCAGAAACCTAGTGCCTTTTTACATTTACTTTTTATTAAACCCCTACAGCCATTTCATCACCCAAACCATGGTTACTATTTTTTGACTATCTTATGTCTTTGTACTTCTCTACTGTCAACATCCTACTCCAAACTGCCAATGTTTTTCTCCTAGATTGTAAAAGCTGTGTAACTATTCCAACAAACCTTTGTAAAGTGAAAATTATATTGGGTGGAATTATTTATTACTCCATTCTGGGAAGGATTTATAAGAAAGTCATGTATTCATTTCCAAATTCCTTGTACAAAGATAATTACTCAAATATACAACAAGAACATCCATGCACATTACATATTAATATTCACCTTCTCCTGGTTGGTCACATTATCTATTATCTGTTATTAGTAGTCCGTGTCTCCTATTTGGTTAGGTAAGTGGCTTGAGAAGTGTTAACAGGTGAATGACAACACTGGTACCATCCTCTTACATCTGCTCTGCATCTGCCTTTTCAACGCCAGACTTTCGGATCTGAATTTTCTCCGTCAGTCTTTTCCAGATTTTTGTGGGATCATCGGACAGCTTGGGAAGGCCTTGATGTGCTTCCCAAACACGGGTGAGGAAGTCTGTGGTATGAAGATGTTCATCTACTTTCTCTTGGAATAGAGTCGATTCCAGTAAAGTCTTCTTCCGTTTCAGGAAGTCATACTGAGCCAGCTCTGCTATTTTGCTAAGACAACTGGGACATTGAGCAGGAATGTGCTGCCTAACTGTCGCCATATGTTTTAGTGTTGCCTGTGTGTTCTTTAAATAGACTCTGTTCGCAAGTTCATCAGGAATAGTACAATTTAAAGCATCTACCTCTGGAGTCTCCGAATCCAATCTGAACTGCAGCCTTCTATGTCTACTCACCTTCTTAGCTTTTGAGTCCTCTCTGTGATAGATCAAGTTTACTTTAATGGCACAAAAAGACTGCAGAGCGCTCAGTTCTTCATCTGATGCCTGGAGGATTCCTGTGTGGAGCCTCCTGTCAGATTGGCACCTTTCAGAATGAGTTCCTTTTCCCTTGAGGTGACTGATCCATTTTTTACACAGCTTATTTTCATCCTTTTGTGAGTCTGAAGTCTCAGGTTGCACGCCCGGCTCTTCTGAGATTGTAGTAGGCTTTTCACTCTCTGCTTTGCTCTCAGAGGTGCGGGAACGGGATTGCTCCTCTCCAGAGGAGCTGAAAGTACCTGAACTGGGCACATCGTCAGCAAAGGACCTGAGGGTCTCATCAGTAGGTTGTGGTGTGCCACTTACGTCCGAGTGGGCCAGTTCTCCTGGTTCTTCTTTTGAGTCCTCGGGCTCCTGGGCAGGTGGCCACCACATCGCCTCCGATTCAGCTCCTCATCTGCTTTGCTCCTGGAAAGACTGGGTCAGGGTGTCAGGAGGATGAACCCAGTGGGCAAGAGAGTCGGTGGCCGGGAGAGTGCAGAGGGCCTGTGCTTCCGGGTACGCCTTTTCCGGTTGCCTTGGCAACGCGCGCCAGTCATGCGCAGTGTATGGTCAGTGTGTGTGTGGTGGAATCCTGCGCTGCTCCTTCCCTGGCTCAGTGGATCCTGCTCTCAGCGGGAAAATCCGCTCTTTTGTTTAGTTCCCAGACTGCTTGAGTGGTGTTTTAAATACAAAAATCTAGTTACAGTCAAGAGTAAAAGTAGCAACCCCCTTTCCCTTGGGGTCAGGCAAGTGGTATAAGAAGGCAAGATACAGACCAATGACAAGAGATAGTGTGCTTCCTCTCAAGGAATGTGAATTTAAGAGTGCTGGCTAGAGAAAGGAGCCATGCCGGTCGGTCTTCAGGCCAGGAGGGAAACTACTTGGAGATCATGTCTTAGGATAAAAATCAAATCACCCACACCATCTCTAGGACCTTGCACAAGTCTGCTCCAGCATGGTAAGACCTTGCAGTTTTCATAAAGACAATCTAAGGTGCTGTGCACATGATCCCCTCCAGCTGCAGGTCTGGACCCTCCTCTGCAGGGTCATTACTCCTTGAGGCCTTTCAGCAGCTGGGCCTTCAGGCTGCCCCTGCCTCGGACACTTCACAGTTTTCTACATTCTGTTTGTTTGTATCTTTGACCTTGAAGGCAGAAGCCATGTGGGTGTTGCAGATGTATCATAGTGAACTGAAGGACTGTGGAATTGGAGATGACCTTACACAGGTTCTCAAGATCATATTTACACAAGATTCATTCTTTTCTTGATTGAATAATGAAACTGTGTTTTAAAGAACATCATCTAATAGGCTTAATATTCTTATATTAGCTCAGGAGTACTACCATTGCAAGATAATATGAAGATCATCCCAAGTTCAGTTTTAAACATAGAAATTGTTACTTGTGGGCTGGAGAGATAGCCTAGCGGTTAAGAGCACTGACTGTTCTTGCAGAGGACCTGGGTTCAATCTCCAACACCCACATGGCGGCTAAGAACAGTCTGTAACTCCAATTCCAGGAGAACTCCAGTTTCAGGGGAATCCCAGAACCTCTTCTGACCTCTGAGGCATTGCACCACATGGGTGCACAGACCTATGTGGTACAGACAGTACACTCATACACATACAAAAATAACTAAAACTAAAAAAAAAAGAAATTGTTACTTCTTAGATAAATCACAGTCTTGACTTCTTTTTTTAATGATTTTTTTAATTTATTATTTTTTATGTGTATGAGTGTACTGTCTGCATGTAGGTTGGTGCACCCGTGTTGTGCAATGCCACAGGGGTCAGAAGAGGGCATCAGATTCCCCTGGAACTGGAGTTAAAGACAGTTCTTAGCCACCACGTGGGTGCTGGGAACTGAACCCGGGTCCTCTGCAAGAGCAGTCGTTGCTCTTAACTGCTGAGCCATATCTCCAGCCTCAGTCTTGACTTTTCAACTGGACGCAGAGTGAGGTTTCAAGGTGACTCAATTTAAAATCCAAATTCTTGTGAATTACATATAATATTTATCCACTCTCTTCCATGCTTATGAGAGTCATGAGTGACCAGGAGCAAAAGCTTAGGACACTCTGTATTTAGTGCTGATAAAAGTGCTTATGTTGTTTCTTTTTTTAAATGTTTGTTTAACAATAGTATTTTGTGAAATCTTTGAGAACTTCATACAGTCATATTCTGACTCCCTCCCCCAACTCCTCTTAGATCCACTCCACCACCCTATGCTCCCCCCAAATCCTCTTTTTTTGGCAAGGCGGGTGGAGACTGGAGACAAGGGGGTGTCGTTTGAGATAGGGCCTCCTTGTAGCTCCTGGCCTGGGCTCTCTATGCAGGCCAAGCTGGCCTCTGTCTCACAGACATCTGCCTGTGTCTTCCTTCTGAGTTCTGGGATTAAAGGCATGTGCCACCACACCTGGCTCTCTATTTTTTTTTTCAAAGGCCTATCCAGCCTACTTTGTGTTCACAGATGTTCTTAGCCATGGGTCCATACCCTGGAGCCTAGTCAACCTATCTAGCCTTACATGGAAAGAACAATGACACTCTCTCTCCCAGCAGCTATCAATTACCACTAGGTTCCCTTGGCTAGGAACAGGGCTTTTCCCACCTCCCACCATGCTGGAATTTTGGCTAGAGCTTGTGCAGGCCTTGTGCGTGCCATACGTGCCCTGCTGTGTCTGGAAAACATGGTCTCCTTCTAGTCATCCACATCTATGCTTCTTGGAGTATATGAAGATATCTGTGAAGAAGCTCATTTCCTTAGGTTAATTTTTTATTGGAGGTTTCAGTTAGGAGACAAACTAAAAAGCACAAAGGAAAAAGGTAATAGAGTTGCAACTTCCTACCCTATTCCAAAATGTTTTCATCCAAAACGCATGGATGCAAATCACTCTTCCCACCAGCTTTGCTAAAAGTGCTCCTGACTGAGATTCACCAGAAGAAAATACTATATCACATATTCAGCGACTCATTGCTTTTATAAAGAAATGAAAAAAATATATAAAGGAATTAACAGAGTAGAAATATTTCCTTCTCAGAAAACCCAGTGGCAACATTTGAGTAGCTCAATAATTTGTTACAGAATTACTTATACTTTAATCAACATGTGCCTGTGATCTTTAGAATAGTTTCCTTAGTTCTACACAAGTAACCTTATTAAATGTGGAGGGCAAATACAATATTTTGACTTCCTTTTATTAACATCTCCCAGCTAACAAATTCTTATCTATCTGGGTGACTATAGGAAGCTATTAGTTTGTAATTAATGACATCCCAGACATGACCATGTTTGTCAGTATTAGGCAAATATGCAGTCACTGCTAAACTGAACTAATAAAACCTTCCTTTTCCCCCACTTCCCCCTTTCTTCCTTCCTTCTTTTCCCATAAGTGAGAGACATGGGGTTAACCTTACTGTACTTAGGGCATTTCAGATGGGATCTCCTACGTTTGTATACGTTCCTCTCATTATGCTCTCCAGAGATAATTTTGCAGTTTGTTGTTCAAAGTTTGGTTTCAGAAATACAAAACAACATACATTGCCGTGCACCTTTTGCAATGTTTTTCCTGCTTTTTCTCCTTTGCAGAAACCTTCTCAACTTATCCATGATATCTGTAAGTTTTCTTTGTTGAAATTCCCCACTCCCTGTGGTTTTTCAGATACAATCGTATTATCTGCAGATTCCTTTTAGATTCTTAAAGAAGTTTTTGTTCCATTTTGTTTTCTTCTGGTATTGGAGGTTGAACCCAGGTTCTCCATCATGTTAACCACAAGCTGTATCACCATGCTGTCCCTTCAGCATCTCATTCTAATTCTTTCATTTCCATTTTATTATTATTTTTTTTTTGTCTTTTTGAGACAGGGTCTCCCTGTAGCCCCAGCTTTCCTGGAACTCACTCTGTAGACCAGGCTGGCCTTGAACTCACAAAGATCCTCCTGCCTCTGCCTCCCAAGTGCTAGGATTAAAGGTGTGCGCCACCATGCCTGGCAGTCATTTCCATTTATGCTACCTTTAATCATTTCCTTGACTACTACTTCAAACACTATGTGAATCATTAGTGAACTTATTGTACAATTTCCCTATTTCAAAAGTGGATATTTATCTTTGTTTTGAATTATAAAAATATATATCTCCTGAGTTTAGAAATGTTGATCTTAAAAAGAACCAAGAAATTAAAATGAGCTGCATCATAAAAATTATCCTATAAAACATTACAAAACTTTGGTAGGTTTAGGTAGATAGCTAAATAAATTAAATTTTGAAGAAATGCATAATTGATAAAAGCCCTCTAACTTAAAATGTTGAACTATCCATCTGTGTTCTTTCATCATTTCCAGAGCATTATTTATTTTACTCAGGTTTACATTTTTAAAACATTAGTTTAAGGGATGGAAATAGAGCTCAGTGGTCGAACACTTGTTTAGTATGTGTGTGAAGTCTCAAGTTCATTTCCCATTATCATTACATATTAACAATTATTTATACTCAAATTTAGCATATATCACTAAACTTTAGAATAGTTTCTTCAGTTTTATGCAAACATCTTATTAAATGTTCAATAAAAATATAATATCTTCACTAACATTATTTTATACATATAAATAAATGTATATTATATATTCACCATATGTATGTCTACATAAAATTCTGAAAAAGTAGTAGGTTTTTATTTATACATAATTTCTAAATACTTAATATTCATCTTAGTTTTAAAGGAATATTTAAAAATAATTTTTCTATTAGTGTTACAATTTAAACTAGCAACAGAAAATTTGAGCCCAGGCATTCTGAATGTCCCAGTTTTAACCAATATTTCTTGCATTAAAAAGGGGCATAATTTAAGTTATCTTCTAAAAGAAAAGTATCATTGGAATCAAGGTATCTGTGAGGCTGTTATCTTCTGGGCTGTAAGAGAAGGATTTGTTCCAGGCCTATCTTGTTGATTTTTTAGAATGCCATTTTTAATGACTACATGGTATTCGCTCCCTATGCATGCCTCTCCATCCAAATTCCTCTTTGTTTTAATAAAGACATTAGCTATATTGGATTACAGCACAGCCTAATGGCCTTATTTAACTTGATTATTTCTGTAAAGAACCTGCCTACAAATAAGGTCACGTTCTACATTCTGAGATGCTGGCCGTTGGGGCTGCAATTTAAGAGTTTAGGTTGTATATAAATCAAATTAAAGGCTAATTAAACAAAGTGCTTTGGGGAAGACTTTCAGTATGAAAAATTGCTAGCAACTTGTTTAGTGGGACAAGCAAAATTGGTAAATCAGGGACCTTCCTGTTAAATATAGATTCTCTTTCATCTGAGGCTATATAGCTCAGTTATAGATCATCTACCTAGTTCAAGGCTCTGGGTTCAATTCCAATATTGAAAAAATAATATAAAAAGATTTATGGGGACTTTGTGAGAATAATTTCATTTTCTGACCCTACCTATCACAAACTTGATTGGCCCTCCTACAAAGTGATTGCTCGCACTTCATGTTTCACCTAAGAAATTATTTTAAGAAAACATTGCTCTCATTTGAAAACAAGTAGACGTCAAATGCTTTACGATTCTATTCAGGTTTTGACTGATATATATTAGGAAGCTTCATTTTCATAGGCATTAAAGCAATAAATGTTTGCTGTTCTATGTTTGATCATCAGATGAAATTTAAAAGAAGTGTAAAACTTAGTTATTTTTGAAAGTAATTTCTTCAATATTTTTAAGGGCAGCAATACAATTTTAACAAATACTGATAAATATGAATTTGAATTTGTATGAACTCTTTACCACTTTCTCTTAAAAAAAAATCCCAGGCTGACAATACAATATCTAACTCTTCTGTCACCAGTCCAATAAATATCTGCTGTACTTAGTTCTCTTTCTTTGTAGTTAAAATCCAAAATGATTCTCAGCAACCTTATGCAATTTTAAAGGCAGTTAAGCTCCTAAGACTGTGCACAAGATTATTGATGACTGACCTCCAAATCTAGAAAATCAACATAAATGAGAATCTAAATACAGTAAATCTCCCTTCAAAGCACAGAGAAAATGAATTCAGAAATGTTGCCATTAACCTGAATTTAAGTTATATAATTTTATGTTTAGGGGGAAGTACAGGAATGTACTCTCTGTGATGGGCTTGGAATTCACAGTGGCTTTCCTGAAAATTATTATGCAGGATTACTTTTCTACCAAATAGCTTGCAAAGCATTTTACTGTAATTTTTCTACTTATACAGTAAGCTTTCTATATAAAATGAATATTCATATGATTATATAGGGTTGAGTAACACTGAAATAATTTCATTTAAACAAACCACTCTTAAAATTATTTTATTAAAGTCTTCAAAGCAATCATAGAAACATCATTACATTCTGAGAAGATAATGTAGTATATCAGGCTCACAGGCTAAAGTTATTTTATCTTCTTCCTTTAAATCGGAATTTTCAAAAAAAAACAAACTATATCACTGAAGAATGTAAGACTGTTTCTTTATGGCCTTCCATGCTTAACGTGAAAGCTGTCAACCCAACAGGCTGAAACAGAGCAAGATTATGAAAACGAAGTGAATAGCTCATTCTTCACATCCATGCTCTTGCTGCAAGCTGCCATGGGTGCAGCACTGAGAGGCGTGCACTGCGATAGCTAATGAAGCACTTCCTTTACATCGCGCTGACCAGAGCTCTGATGTGAAGCTTGTACATTATGCTACTGAAAGTCACAATAGCAGCCTTTGTTCTCACTGGCAGAGGCTGTTTCTTGTCCTTTGGATGTCTAAATTTCATGTACCATGCTTGTTATACCCTTTACTAAGAAGTGCAGCCCTAAGTCATTAAACCAACTTTTGCTACTTTGTGAGACTGTTTTGGCTGTGTCTGCTTCTTATTTTAAATTGCAGCATCCTCCCAGATAGCAAGAACTGGTCATTTTGAGGCCACTTAAAGATAAAGGCTTGGAGTAAAAGTCATTGCCCTCTCAACATCACTTTTCTGTGTCAAACATAGAATATTTAACATTATAATAATAAGCTACAGGAAGAGACTTCATCCAAGATGAACATAGTGACATCAAATGGACCAAAATTAATTACATTGCATATATAAATGCAACTAGAAAGTAATGAATGCTACCCACTTGTTATATTTTTACGTATTATACTCATCCTCTATTATAGATTAGGTCCTTCCTTTTTTAGCTTCCCTTAGTGACTGTGTCCAATGTATGCTTTGCATGCTTTGATTAAATGACATAAACAAACAATCAATAGTCAGTATCTAAGAGACCTATGAAGCACAAGCATCAGGTAGCCTAAACACAACTTGAAAATGCATAATGAGAGCTCACCAAAACCTGTGGTTCTAAAAGGAAGGAATTATGAACTCTTTCCTCACACTGAATTGAACCGCACTCTGTAATAATATAAGAGGCAGTGACACTGCACCTTGGTGCAAGGCTGAGTATCAAGTGACAAAATAAAGGTACTTACTACTCAATGGCCCAATGGTTGCTGTAGTCACAACAGCCCTTATAGTTCTATAGTAGACTTGAGGAAGAGCATGAACACAAAGATTCTCTTAACAACCATGTCCCGGCAAAACAAACAAACATAAACTCAGATGACATGGCTAATAAACAACAAAAATCTACTTCTCACAGTTCAGTGGCTAACAGGTTCATGGTCAAGTCTCCAGATGATTCAGCTTTGACTGAGGACCCACTTCCTGGCTCAGAGGTGATGCCTTCTCCCTAGGTCCAGATACAGTAAACAGCATGGCAGCTGTCTGAGAATTTTTGCATCTGGCACTGATCAAATCATGAGGCCTCTGGCCTCCTAACTCCACCTCCTCATACTATCACCTTGCATTGCTGCTTTAATATGTAAAGTTGGTAGGAACATAAATATTTAGGCCACGACATACTGGTTACTTCATTATAATAGTCATTTTGCCTTTCTGATTCCTAAGTTGAATGTTTATTTTCTATGTATTCTATAAACTCCACCGCAAATTACTAGTGAAATTATAAATGTAGAATTACTTTCAACATTAAGTACAAACATAAAAATTACATCCTCAACTTAAAAAAGAAAAACAGGAAGTCATTACAATTTACGAACTCATGAAACCTTGCTATTTCAGTATTTCTTCCATCTTCATATTCTTTCTAATTTTCTGATTCCCAATATTAGTATAACTATTAGATTTTTCAGTTCAATAAAATATAAATTTTAGAAAAGTAAATTCATGATGCCAACTTTTATTCCAGTGAGCAGAGGCCAAATTTTGTACTTTCCTTCACTACAATACATTTATTAAACTTTTTAAACTCAACCCTAAATTCATGTACCCACACAGCATCCATTGTTGGTTTCCTCCTTTCTCTTTAAATTTTTTGTGCTTTGTTAATTTGTTTTATTTAGGATTAATTTGGTTTAGTTTTTGAAAATGGGGTCTCCCTGTAGCCCCAGGTAACCTGGAACTTACTATGTAGACCAGACTGACCTCAAACTGGAAGACCTATCTGCCTCTGCCTCCTGAGTCCTGGGATTAAAGGTATACACCACCCCACCTAATTTGGGTTTTTTAAAAAAGTATTTTACTGATACCTTGAGAATCTCATACAATGTATTTTGATTCCATTGAGTGTGATTTGTGTTCTCCAAATGCTCTTGAATGTGGGTCCATTGGAGTCTGTTCCGTCTACCAGGCATCACACTCTAAAAGCTGGGTATCTGTTAATCTCCATCTGCAGCAAGAACTATCTCCGCTGACAATTGACAGATGCTCTGATCTATGGGTATGTCTCAGTAAACTTTCCCTTCCAAGGAGAGCACGGTGCACTTAACTCAGATGTTGCTCCAGTGACCATTTTGGTGCTTCACATCCCCCCCAACCCCCACCCCACTTCAGATGCAGAGAAACAGACCCCAGACCTGAGGAACAAAATCTAGTTAAGGGATTGTCAGTAAATTTAATGAGTTGTTCTTACAGAGTGAATGGGGGATGTCTCCACACTAGAAGTCCGTTGGTTCCCCCTTCACATCCATATAGGGGGAGGAACTCTCAGCATTCCCGCACACCATGGTGCTGGTGGGATCCCAGAGAGAGCCCCCATGCCAGAGCTCTTTGCTTTTTGAGATATTAGTCCCTCCCCTTACGTAAGCCATTGGGAGGGGTCGCTGGATCCTTAGCTCCACCACTTGTTCAGTGGCACCTTCTGGGTCTGATGTCCAGGGACAGTCTGTTCGAATGAAAGTCTAAATTATCTCACAGGGTCTAACAATAAATCATTAATAATCCATTTAAAACAAAGTCTATTTAACGGAAAAATAGTAGTAGCTTCTCCACTATAGGCTAAGACCTGTTTAGCCACAGGTTTGGGGCCCTGAAATTGGCGCAGGAGTGGGCTCCTTCTTTTGCAGTGGGCCTTAAATCTAATCACAAGGTGATATATCCTGTCAGGCCAGCTAGTCTTTCTATCAAATTTTCAAACATTTGATTAAGGAAAATGTCATTAGTGAACAGGGCTATAGTCTACAATTATATATATATATATATATATATATATATAATTGTATATTATATATTATATATATATAATAAATAAATATAAAATAAATATAAAAAAATATATATTATATATATATATAATAGAATCATGTATCTATAGTAAACCATAAAATTAATAACATTACTATATATATATATATATGACATTATTTTCAATAGGTGCTGAGTTACTTCTCTTACTTAGTATTAAGGTATTTTAATTCCTAAAGCTATTGAATTCTATTGAAAAAATTCTGAAATGTAGTTATGTCCTTCTTCCTCATTCTTTGACTAATGTTTATTGAGTAGTTTAGAGACATGTTAAAGAGAAAATTAATTTCGGAATAGGACATGTTTAGAATTGGAGTTTAAAACTATAAATGTGGAGGCTGAAGAGATGGATTTTTCCTCCCATGTGTAATACCATATTTTAAGCAATCTTTCCTTGAGTTTATATTCTGTGTGGAGAATGAATATACAATAAATTATTTTTGGAAGTAGCATGCACCCGTGACTGACAGAGTGTTCTGACGTGTACTAAGATTTTAGATAGAGAGGACAGGGAAGATCCTGCCAAAAGTTAAGAATAGGAAGATTGTAAAGTAGTTGAGAGATTAGTCATACGGTTATTAGAGAAAAGGTTTAAAGGCTGAGGGAGCATCAACAGCAAATGCCTACAGCAGCAGTATTGTTGGTGTGTGTTAAGAGCAGCAAAGATGCTCTGAGGGCTGAAGCAGATGGAAAGAACTAAAGCCTAACAGCAGAGAGTCCGTGAGAAATTAATCTTATAGGATCTTGAAGACTGTTGTAAATCCTTTGGATTTTTCTCTGACTAAAATAAAAGTAGTTAAGATGTTTGCAAGATATTCTACTGAGCTGGCTCAGACTACTATGGCTGACTTCTGGTCAGAATCGGTGAAGTGGGAAGAAGACTAGTGCCCAAGACAGAAAAAGAGTCCAAGGAAGAGATAACAGTATCCCGAACCAAAGTAACAGTTGGGAAAGGGAGGGAAGTGGTCGGTCATATTTTGAACTTTGACATTGAATGACGTCTTTACTAGGATTAGGAATGAGGTGTGGAAACTTGGAGGCTTGAAGAAGAAAAGCTGGGAGGAAGGAGTCACCATTCTTAGAACTAAAAAGCATGTGAGGAGATTGCACCTTGGGGAAGCCTTTGAGACACGGAAGTGGAGAGGCCAAGCAGGTATTCTATGGTGAGTCAGGAGCCAAAGGACGGATCTGGGTGGCAAATAGACGTTCCAAAGTCCTGAGTGGATAGAGGGAAACCATGACTCTCCAAGTCCTCACAGAAGTGTCTGTATATGAGAAGGGAAGCAAAGCAGTTCTAAATGAACACATCAAGAATGTGCTGTGAGGAGGAACGAGCAAAGAACACTGGAATGGAGGGGCAACGGAGAAACCATCCAAGTGGGATTGCCAGGGTCCTGGAAACCTAGTGAAGAAAGAATTTCAGAGAAGAAAGTGATGGAGCAGTAAATGCCCCGAGTTAAAATTAGGCTGAGAAATGACCATTAGTGGGCTGGCAAGATGGGTCAGCAGGTAAAGGCATGTTTTGGGTTTTTAGTACAAGGTCTCACTATGTAGCTCAAGTCTACATTGAACTACCTCTTCTCCTATCTTGGCTTCATAAAAGTTGGGTTTGAAAACATATACCACTATGTCCAGCAATAAAGTAACATTTGCTTTAGTGATGATAATTAATGGCACTTCAGGGGCAACTACCATCAAGTTAAATGTTCTAATCTTGTGTGAATGTTGATATCTATTGCTGTAGGAGACCCATGTTATGTATGCTGAAGGAGCAAGCTTTTAGCTTACTAGCCTTATGACTCAAAGAAAGTCAAATATCTTTTAAGAAAACAATTTCCTGGCCGGGTGTGGTGGCGCACGCCTTTAATCCTAGCACTTGGGAGGCAGAGGCAGGCGGATCTTTGTGAGTTCAAGGCCAGCCTGGTCTACAGAGCGAGTTCTAGGACAGGTGGATCTACAGAGAGACCCTGTCTCAAAAAGCCAAAAAAATAAAAAGAAAAGAAAAGAAAACAATTCCTTATAATTAAATCATTTTTCCAATATAACAAGTAAAAAGGAGATTCCTGAGAAACACCAGCCAATACTCTCAACAGAAGTTCTTGTTTGATGCTCACAAAAGTTGGTTTTGTCTATGATTATTTTATCTCAAGCTTTGAAATCTCTCTTAAGATCATAGGACAATGAATGTTTTCATTTTTTACAAATGATGATGACATAAGCACACTTTCCTTACACTTCCAAATTATGACAAAACAGAAACCACTAAAAGCATTTTTCTATAGTCACTAATTTTGTTTTCCCCATATCCTGTTGTTAATCATCTCAAAAGCTAGCAATTGGGCATATTTCTGCAGCATGATAAAGAAGTGGTCTTTTAGTTCATTGTTTATATAATCACTAAGGTTGTGGAAAGTAAATAATCTCTCAAAAATATTTAAGTTTAGAGTTGATATTTCTGTCACACAATTTAATTACTGTGGCTGATAGAATTTAGTTTGTTTTCCTTGTGTTTTTGCTTTGAAGACTATTTTATGTTCATCAAAATAGTGAAGATAAAAATTCAGCTTATTTAATTTATTAAAAATTTGTCCATATACTTTTTAAAGATATATTTTTATTTTCACATATATGTCTGTATATGAGTGCATGTCACATGGCCGGGGTACCCATAGAGGCCAGAAGAGAATGTTGGACTCTCTGGACCCAGAGTTGAAGGGCATCTGAGCTCACTGATATAGGTGCTGAGGAGTGAACTCAGGTCCCTTGGGAGCAGTATGCACTCCTAGCCTCCATCTTCACAGACCCATAAAAGGTTTTTTTTTCTTCCTCAATCTAATTTACTAATTTATAATTATGTGTATGATTGTTTTGCCTCCATATAGGTAAGTGTGCTATGTGTGTGCAATTTCTTAGGAGGCCAGAAGAGGGCACCAGATCATGTGGAACTGGAGTTACAGAAGGTTGTTAGCCACCATACAGGTGCTGGGAATGGAACCCACATCCTCTGCAAGAGCAGCCAGTGTTCTTAACCACTGAGCCATCTCTCCAGCCCCTCCTTCTTTATTTTATAATTAGTTCCTTGAGAATTTTTCATTCAGTGCATTTTGATCACTCCCCTTTCAAAATTATTTCCTGATCCACCCACCTCTTCCCTATACCCCCAACTTTGTGTCAACTTTGTTTTTAATTCACTGAGTCCAGTTTATGTTGGCATCCATTGGCAGATGGTCAACCTCCTAGGGGCCACACTCTTAACTCCCCCACCCAGCAGTTATCAAATCCCAATAGGTCCTCAACTAGAGGGATGACACCATGCCTACCTCCTACTTCAGGCTGGGATTTTGTAGTCTGGCTTGAGCTTCCCCAGGTCTTATGTATTCAGTTGCAACTGCTGTTAGTTCATATGTTCAACTTCTTTGTTTTATTTAGAAAACACTTTTGGGGGAGTCATCCACTGCCTCTGGATTTTACAGTATTTCTTCCCCCTATTCCACAATGAACCCTAAACCTCAAAAGGAGAGGGTGTGATATGGGTGCCCAATTCAAGACCAAGCAATCTGCATTCCCTTAATTTCTGAACCTTGACCAGCTGTGAGTCTTTGTGTTAATCACCATCTACTGCCACCAACTGAAGAAGCGTCTCTGATGAGGATTGAGAGATGCACTAATCTATGGGTATAGTTATAACTCATTAGAAGTCAGTTTAATACTATATTAATTTAGCAGAATAATAGTACTAGATTCTCCCCTAGGCCCTATAACCTGACTAGCCATTGGTTCTTGGCCCCAAAATAGTGCCACATATGGGCTTCATGTTGCAGAATGGTACAGAGCCTTTAAACTAATAAGAATGTGGTTGATTACTCCCATGACATTACTGCTACTGTTGTATGAATGGGCAAGTCTTGTCAGGCTGGTTGTTACTGTAGCTCACAGGGCTCACAGTTAGGTAAGACAAATGATTACTCTTCTCTTTAGGAAATGTGCCTGAATCACACCTTCCAGCACCATGAAAGTTAGCCATAAAGATGGAGCATCCAGGTTAGCACAGGTGTGATTTCTTTTTCTTCTGTGAATCAAGTATCTGGTGTCTTCAACAGTAGAATTTACAGGATCACCAAGAGCACTGACAAAAGCCAGTAGGGTTTGAGGCCTTTGGAACCTCATGGACCAACAACTTAAAAGATAGGACCCATGCCTGGCACTGGGTTTTTTATTTGGTGGCTTGTGGTATGTAGTAAGGGACATGTTCACACTTTAAACTCTTTATATGTGTGTATTACATACTTTATGAAGTTTCTATAGCAGTAGATTTCCACATGACGTTTTCAGAAATTTTTCAGTCATTAGCTTGCCTTTCCCATGTTCACTCCTCTACCCTCCCTACCAATCTTAACACATTAAATGCTCCATTTTCCATTGTTCTCCTTTATCCCTTTATACCAGTGTGTTCCATCTTTTTTCCCTTGACCCTGCCCCCCCCCACTGGCCCCTAACTAATTTCTAGACCTCTGTCAACAAATGATAGAAAGTACACAGTGCTTGTCTTTCTGGGTCTGGGTTACCTCACTCAGGATGATTGTTTTCAACTCCATCCAATTACCTGTGATTTGTATGAGTTTGGCTCTCTGAGCAGTTGACTAATGTTCCATTAAGTAGGGGCTGGAGAGATAGCTCAGTGGTCAAGAGCACTGGTTGTTCTTGCAGAGGACCTGGGTTCAATTGCCAGTGCCCACATGAAGGCTAACAACCATCCATAACTCCAGTTCCAGAGGAATCTGGCACCACCTTCTTCTGGTATCCATGGGCATTGTACAACCTGGGTGCACTTGCATACATGGAAGTAAAACACTCCTACACATAAAATAAAAATAAAATATTTTTAATTCAATTTTATAAATGTACCACTTTTTCATTATCCAGTCATCAGATAATGAATATCTAGGATGTTTTCATTTCTAGTTATTGTGAATAGAACAGCAATGAACATGGATGAGCAAGTGTCTCTAAAGTGGGATATAGACTCCTTTGCATATATGTCTGAGAGTGGAATAGTTGTATCAAGTGATAGATCTATTTCCAGCTTTCTGAAGAACATCCAGTGGTTGCTCCAGTTTGCATTCTGCCAGCAGTGAATAAGTGATTCCCATTTCTCCACATCCACACTAGCATTCATCATCTTTTTTAAAAAAAATCTTAGTCACTCTGACTGGGATAAGATGAAATCTCAAAGTAGTTTTATTTGTATTTCCTTGGTGATTATTGCCATTGATCCATGAAATAGAATTGAGAACCCACATGGAAGTTCACACTCTTAAACCCGTCTAATTTTTACACATTGGAGAAAAGAAGGAATCTTACACAAATGATGCTAGTACTTATCTCTCCCCCTGCACATAATCCAACTCCAAATGGAGCAAGGACCTCAACGTAAGATCTGATGTACTGAATATGATAGAAGAGAAAGTAGAGGACACTTGGACTTAATAGCACAGGAAAGGATTTTCTCAACAGGACCCTGACAACACAAGCATTAAAACCAACAACTGATAAGTGAGACCTCATGAAATGAAAAAGCTTCTGTACATCACAGGACACCATCATTTGAATGAAGACACAGACTGGAAAAAGATATGTTCTGACAGAGACTAACTCTCTAGACTATATAAAGAACTCTTCAAAAACTAAACATCTGGGCTGGAAAGATGGCTCAGTGGTTAAGAGTGCTGACTGCTCTTGCAGAGGACCCGGGTTCGATTCCCAGCACCCACATGATGGCTAAGAATCGTCTATAACTCCAGTTCCAGGGGAATCCAACACCCTCTTCTGACCTCCATGGCATTGCATGACACAGGTGTACCAACCTTCATGCAGACAGTACATCCATACACATGAAAAATAAAAAATAAAAACAACCAAAAACTAAACATCAAGAAATACAACAATCCATTTTTAAAAATGGGACATGGAGCTAAACAGAGAATTCTCAAAAGATTAAAAATGAAGGGCTGATAATCCTTAAAATATTTTCTTTATAAATTCAATTAACTAGTTGTTCAGATCCAATAAATCTCTCAATATGACTCATTTACATTCATCTCATTGTTGACTTCTGGTTTATACACACATAGATATCAAGATTTGCTGGTGTGAGTGTAGATAAATATGTTTTCCTGTCACGTTTTTCCTTTGGATAAAACAGGATGATGTCCTCAACCACTACCCACTGAAGTTTTATCTGAATTGCTTTTAAGGGACCTCATGTGACTTCTTTAGTCCTCTAGAAATTTTACACATTACCTCCACCTTTAATTTTAAAATTCAAATTCATGTGTGCCTATTGTTATTGGGATGGTTGCCTGTCTTTTAGATACATGCTGGGGCATATAAGGAGGAAGACTTGTTTCTGTAAACTCCATATCCTCCTGGTTCATAAGCATAATACTTATTTCCTAAATAAAAACCAATGTTTCTGGCTGTTCATATGTATTTGAAAGGCAAGCCAGATAGAGATCTCTGAAAACACTTGAAAGAATGAAAACAAAGATACTGTATTGCTAGGCTATCTTTTTAAGCTCCAGCTTTTTTACGATCCTAGAAAAGCCAAACACATTATCTCCCTGAACAGCCTTTGTCTATTTTGGCAGTAATATTCCTAGAGCTCTTTTGGTAGATCATAAGTATGATCTTGCATTCCTGAAACTACATAGGCCTATTTCAACCAACCTGTTCTTTTCCAGCTGTTTTTCTATCCCATCTTTTAACTTGGCTTAAAATTGTAATCTTCTACTGTTTAACGCATCAACCTTTCTTGGATGAATTGTATCATACACATGAGTGGTGTGTATTAGTCACACAGCAAGGCTTCTGTGTGACTTCACTGGGATAGTTCATGGAAATATAAATATAGAAATGCAGATGGTGGAAATGATTTGGAGAGTTGAGGAAATTAAATATACTTACCTCATCTGATGCTTTATGGAGTGTTTTGAAACAATTTTCAGCTCATTTGGAAGGATTTTATAATAGTTTGTAATTTTCCAAGGGATAATGAATTCCTGAAGAAAAGATTTTTTTTAAGTATTAAGTATCTTGTAACACAATTATTTCACCTGCCATTCAGTGTTTAGTTTCATTACAGACTTCTCCTTCACTCAGGTTGATAATTCAGAAGTAATGCTGCCTTCTAAGTACTTAAGAAATCTTACTTCAGTAGTTTCCTTAGAACTTTATTTCCTTCCTGTATTTTTCCTGGTAATTTCTGCCATCCCTAGAGAGAAATAAGGTTTTATAGGTGGAGACTCTTTTCCGGACTATTCATATAGCTTGTGAATTATAACTAAGAGGGGGAGAACTTAAAATAAGATAAAGTCCTTATGTTTTATAAGTTAAGGAGGAATAGAAATCAGAGAAGAATTTTTTCACTGAGATTCAGTAACTGCAGTTTTCCATATGTTGAGTATACATCTATGTTTTTCTAGACATAACATGTATTTCTAAAAACTAGAGTTGCTGCTGGTAGAAATAGATCCTTGCTATTACTCAACAAAGAATTAATTCATCGAAACAGTAAACTTCTGCATCGAAAATTTTATTTATTTTTTATCATCATTTTTTATTTACATTTTTTATCAAATCTAGACCCGTGTACCCCACCCTATCCCTGCACCCCACCAGAGCTCATGCATTCTGCCAAATATGCTTTTCATCTCTTTCTCAGTCTTTCTCAATATTCTCCATGTGGAAGTTGACTATTTTAGTAGGAGTTTGCTGTTTCGGTCAGTTCTTTGATGCAGTCCTTTCTGTTGTTGTTGTTGTTGTTGTTTCCAATATGCATCACTCTCAACTGCTTGGACAAAAGCTCAAGGGGCCGTGCGCAAGAAATACTTACAACTAGATAATTGGCACTAGCATCGACAGATGAGGGATACCATTCCTCGTTTGTTTTTCTGGGACTGTGTTACTTCACTCAGCATGATGTCCTCTAGCTCCAGCCATTTTCCTGCAAAGTTCATGATGTCATCTTTCTTTACTGCTGCATAGAACTCCATTGTGTAGATGTATCACATTTTCTCTATCCACTCATCAGTTGAGGGGCATTTGGGTTGGTTCCAGCTCCTTGCTATTGTGAAGAGAGCTGAAATAAACATGGCTGCATCGAAAATTTTAAATGAGACTGAGAAAAAGATGAAAAACATGTTTGACAGAATGCATGAGCTCTGGTGGGGTCCGGGGGGGGGTGGAGGCGGAATGGGTCTAGATTTGATTGGAAATTTTGTATGAAATGCACAAAGCTTCAATAAAAATTGAGTTTAAAAAAAGAATTAATTCATAAAAATACAAACTCTAATAATAAACTATGTTGTCATACCAACTATTTTACTGGTTATTAATATGCTGTTATAATGTTTCTATCTCTATATTGTCAAAAGCTTATATGTGCTTAAGATAGGGTCTCAACTAAACCCATACCTTTGCCAAATCCACTATAAATTTCTATTGCAAACCTCCTTGTGCACAAGCTATATTCAAATATTATTTTCTTATTATAATTAATACAAATATTTCATAATATTAGCAAGCACCTGTTACATACCAAGGGATGATATTAAGAAACAGCTTAGAAGGGCTGGAAAAACATCTCAGAGGTTAAGAGCACTAGCTGCTTATGGAGAGGACTTAGATTTAGTTCCCGACACCCATATAGGTCAGCTCACAACTGCCCATAACTCCAGTTCCAAGGCATCTGATATCCTCTTCTGCCCTCTGTGGCCACCAAACACTTATATGCTGCACATGTATATGTGCAGATGACATGCACATATGCACATTAAGTAACATGGCTTGTTAAAACCCAGCAAGAATCAGCTTGGGTTTAAATAAAAGCTTCTTTTCTTTACTAAGGCATAAGCAAGGTACACTAACTTAATGTCTCGACAAATCATGAAAGGCAGTTGCAGATCTATAATGAAATATGAATGGAGTTTTGGGCAGAGGAAATAAATATTAATTCAAGAATTCTCTAGCATTTTCAGAGGAAGAATTCCTTGGAAGTAATTATAACAATGCCTCATATATCCTTTCTTTTATTTTTCTAAATATTTATTTGATGTTTTATATAGTTTTATTCCATTAAAATTTTTCATAATGTTATTTGCCAGCTGATGCGCTTCAGTGCTTCACAGCCACTGCCTGTCTAATTCCTGCCACTTCTCTCCCCTCATGAAGCTGCTTCATCTAGTCAACGTGGCACTGAATGTGTGGCCAATAGCAGGGAGATATACATTCAGAGAGAAAGATAAATATTAGCCAACTTGTGAGTGTTAAGAGTGTTCAAAATGAACATTAATATGAGCTAGGTATGGTAGGTGCTACACTCCTATAATTCACCCTTCAGGAGGCTCAAATAGAATAGTTTGAGGCAAACCTAGGCTACACGGTGAAGCCCTGGCTCAAAGAAAAACACACGGTATAAAGCACACAGTATTTTGGAAATATATAATTTTACATCCATTAAACATAAAGGGAAATTTGCATAGAGATGTATATGCTTGCTTATTTTCACAGAAAGAATTAAGTTATGGTTGAGTACTGGGTATTGCAGGACACAGAAACCGCATCATCAGTTTTTACTTTTTAATCATTAATGCTGTTTTGCATAAAAATGTTCCTCAAAAAGACCAAAAAAAAAAGTTCTAATATTGTATAAGTATATGGAGAGTTATTTTGGAAATTGTTGGAGATTCAGTTCTAATCCCAAGTCAAATTTCATTTAATAATCTTTATAAAGTTTAAGTTAGCAAATCAAACAGTAATCTTTACAATCTTATATTCCAAGGTTATATAATCCAGAGATATACTAAAGTTATACTTACGTGCTGAGGAACAACAGTAGGAAAATATTGTTTTGTTTTCATTAATTAAAACCATTATCTTTGGGGCTGGAGAGATGGCCTAGCGGTTAAGAGCACCAGCTGCTCTTACAGAGGACCCGGATTCAATCCCCAGCACCCACATGGCGGCTGAGAACCGTCTGAAACTCCAATTCCAGGAGAACTCCAGTTCCAGGGGAATCCGACACCTTCTTCTGACCTCCGTGACATTGCACGACACGGGTGCACAAACTTGCATGCAGACAGTACATTCATACACATACATAAATAAATAAAATTAAAAAAAAACATTATCTTTAAGAATTGAATCTCTATGTGTACATTAAAAGCACTCTAACATCCAACAGTCTTGGCATGACAGCCCATGTCATGTAATCAGAAACGAAGTGCAGTGAAGTCACAGGATATAAGAATGTGGGAGCCAACCTAGTGAGATGGAGGATGGTATGGGAGAAATAGGCTTGACTTTTAAAACTAATAAGAATAATAGACTGCATCCTGAGTAGCTCTACTCTCTGATGCACTCTGACCCCTTCTAATCTTGGGCCTAGGCCCACTTCTGCTCTTCCTCCTCAGATCTCTGAACTAGCTTCCTAACACAGACCTTCCCACTGAGTACTTACCCCTGAACACAGACATGCTCAGTTCTCTAGAATATCCTGTTAGACGTACCACAGGCTGTCCCCACCCCATTTTTCCCTTCAACCCTTCCTGATCTATTTGACAGATCTACAGTGGAACCTCCGCACCTAATACTCATGAAACATAGCAGAATAGGGGTTAGAAAGAATGTTAATACATCCTTCACATCTCACCAGTGACACTTCCTCATACAATAATGTGATGCACACAGAAGGCCACAACTGGCTAAGTTTTAGAGAAGAAGAGACTGTAGAATGTGCTTCCCTGGATAGGACTCCTCTATTAAATCTCATCCATCCATGGCTCAGGAACCATAATGAAAGAAGCAGAAAGATTGTAAGAGCCAAGGTTGGTGCATGAAAATAGGTCTCATAAACTTGCAACAATGGTTGACAGCAAGACCCACCCTGACCCAATCAGACAAAACCCCAGCATATAACTGGAGAAATGAGCACCAGGCCCCAACCTTAGCTGAGGAACTATTGTCCACTGATTACTGAAGGATGTAGAACAGTCCTTCTTTAAGGGAGTGACTGTAGATAGGCTGACTAGACTCCAGTGGATGAACTTACACCTAGGGACATATGGCTACAAATGTTTGACTAGATAGGACTTAACATATATGACAGAATCTGTGCAATCTGAGGGGGGGCAGATTTGATGATAAAGGGGTTTAAATTTTGTTGAGATCTGTTATACAAAGTATACAAAAACTCAATAAAAATACATAAAACTAATAAGAATAAGAATAAATATTTGCATTAGGTACAAATGGAGAGAGACAAATCATAGAAGACAGATATATAGAGATAGATGGATACATAGGCAAATGATAGATGTTACATAGATAAAGTGTGGGTAGACAGATAATAGGCAGATAAATTATAATTGTGGATGATAAACAGAAGTTTACTCCTCACAAAAAATTGCTGCTGTCACGTAACTTGGAATTTAAAAGAATTTTCTCATATGTACACAGAAAATTAAGAGATATTTTGTTATTTTAGATTAATCTACATAGAATTATGAGATAAGTGAAAAAATAAAAGACTTGTTAACATTTAAAGAGAATCTTGAAAACGAAGAAATTTCATCCATAAGACAAGAAGACAAGAAACATTCCAAAGAGTTAAGGTGTGAAATGGAAGACATAGAAAAGTGTTTTCAGAAATGGCAAATCTTTCAAATTGGCTAAGTGTCTGGCAAGGCTGGAGCTAGCAGACAAGGAAAGGATGGAAGCTCAGATGCATAAAGGTGGGTGTCTACAGGAGAGCCTACAGAAGGTAAATATGCAGTTCTAAGTCATGCTGACATTTCATTAAAATACACTGTATCTAACCTTGGCAGATAAGCCTTTTGGAATGCATGTGCCACATCTATCTCTGTGACCAGGACCAGCAAACCCTATCATAAACCTTCACAACGCCAGAGAAGTAAGATCTAGCTGCCTTTCTTTGGAAGACAAAACACAGGAATTATTGTCTCTGGGCCTGTGAAACATTAGTCAAACTGTGGCCAGAATCATAGGTTCTGCTGTGGCAAAAGCATTCATTTGCTCCTTAAAATGTACTGTGACTTGTGATGTGGATGGCTCTAGAAGCCACGAGTTCGTGACAACAGAAACTTCACACAAGTCTAAAAGCTGAGGATTTGGAGTTTTATTCATAAAGCGACTGAAATGTCAAATCGATTAAGACTCTCCAGAAATGGGGACTCTATGATGCGGATTCTGTGACACAGCTTCTATGAGGTGGTCATGTGTGGTGGGGTGGGGATTTTGAAGTAAATGCAGCTGTTTGGGGGTCATCCACTCTCCTGTCAGTCACCACTCTCCCAGCCTCTATAAGCAAGCTCAATAAACTCAAGAGTTCACCAAAAGGAAAAAAATATGATCTTCAGATGGTTACTAAAATCGGATCCATTGTTTATCATAAGACAAACAACATATCACTATTTCTCAACAAATTAAACACCTTATGGTAGAATATAATGCTTTGATTATATAATGAACTTTCCATCTTCTAAGGAAAGACTATCATTTAAGTGAACAGTTAGATGCAATAAAGATGGTTGATTCATAAAAGATTTATAAGAAATTACATTTTTACATACATAAGACAGGTAGTTTATTATTAATCTGAAAGCATGTTATTTATATACAACTTAATTCAAGAAGAAACAACTTCTACAAAGACTTCTTCACTTTCTGACACACAGTGTCTGTTTCAAGGAAAGTAGGTTTGCCTTAACAAAATACAGTGTTCTAGAGACTCTTGCCAAGTTCTGACAGAAATCATGATTAATGAAAACTAACGAAAATGGAAAGTCTAAATCTGGGACACAATATTTGAGAGGGCCAGGCACTAAGATGTCATAAATGGCTTTCTTCATCAGAAGGCAGCATGAATGGAGTGGACTCTGTGATACAGGGCCCAAGAGAGCAAGGGCATTGACATAGTCTTAGTTTGATAAAAGTTCTAGCAAAAGAATGATACATCGGTAATTCATGCAGGTCAGTCACATTTTACAAATACGAAATCTGGAAGGTGATTTCTAGCTGTAACTTAAATGTAATTTTATAACACTTTGCTGCTAAATATAATTTTTTTATTTCTCCTGTCGAGTCCTATATAAACTCTATCACAGTAAAATAGGTTCTTAAGACTGAGATTCATAAACATTTAACATTGCAGCTAATTAAAAGAAAATAAATTTTCAAGTTCTTGTTTGATTTTTAATGTTTAGGTATCAAATTGAAGAATAACTTTAGACCAAGAAATGCCATGACTATTTAAATGTTTATGTTGATCTGTGATCATTGCTGAAATATAGATTAATGACCATTATGAGAAAACTGTTGTATTTATTTAGCTCATAAATAGCATATTCTTTTAAAGGATTTTTTGAAATTGCCTATTACTTTATAAGACATAAGAATTCTAAGATAGCTTAAGGTTATTTTCTTAATTACTTTCTGCATTCTTCCTGGTACATCTTGGAAGGGAAACCACACAACTAATGGCTTGTGAAGTAGTGTGTTTGGCTAAGATCCTGATGTGTCTCTAAATGGTTAAATGTAAAATTACAGGGGCTGAGATAATGCTCAATGGTTAGAGCACTGATTGCTCTTGCAGAGGACCCAGGTTCAATTTCTAGCTCCCACATAGTGGCTAGCAACCATCTGTAACTCTAGTTCCAGGGGATCCAACATCCTCTTCTGACATGTGCAAGCATTATACAACATGGACGCACTTAAATACATTTAAGCAATACACTCATAACATAAAATATTTTTTACTTTTAAAAAAATTTTTTTATGTGTATGAATGTACTGTCTGAGTATAGGTTTGTACACCCGTGTTGTGCAATGCCACGGAGGTCAGAAGAGGGTCTCGGATTCCCCTGGAACTGGAGTTCTCCTGGAATTGGAGTTACAGACAGTTCTTAGCCACCAGGTGGGTGCTGGGGATCGAACCCAGGTCCTCTTCAAGAGCAGTTGGTGCTCTTAACCCCTAGGCTATCTCTCCAGCCCCACATAAAATATTTTTAAAAATAAATCTAAAGTTGGGTTTGTGAGTCTCACCATAGAGTTCCAGAGGTAAATAGAGAACAATGGCAATAGCTTGTAAACTATGGAACCCAACTGACAAAAACAAAAACAAAAACAAAACAGAACTGACTCCTGGCACTGAGGCTCAAGGATCATCTCCTACTATATGGCAGGAAAACTGTAGGAGACAAAGGTGGTGGATACTCCAGTGGCTGTCACATTCCATAGTATTTGGGAAGCATAAACTGGACTCAGTGACTTTAAAAGCAAAAGAAGGCACAAAAATTTGGGGGGGGGAGAGGAAAACACTACTAAATGAGCTTTAGAACTAAGAAGTGCCGGACGGGGTTTAAAATGGGAACTGAGGAGGGAGGAAGTATGCAAACTGATAGCTATGAGCGGAGGAATGAATCTCAGAGATAGATATATTCAAATATCAGACTAGGAGAAGGAATATAATAAAGGTGACGTCCAAAATGGTTACTCTCTCTTCTGAATTATGAATCACTAGACAAGTTGTAGAACTAACTTACCTCATTATTTTCAGACTATGATTTTTGGTAATGATAGGTGTGGGCATGTTATACATAATGTAGAGTATAGTGTGATGTTCAGGCTGGGTTGTAACTCTAGCCTTCCTGGGATGCTTAATGGCCTACTTATAACTGCCAATTTTGGCAAGGGACCTAAGGGATAAATTTTGTTCCGGGCCGTACAGAGGTCAACTAAGTCTCAGGGACTAACGTATGGGAGGCATCTCCTTTGAAAGTCCTGAGAATCGTGAGTCTCCAGTCTTCTGTGCAGGAGGTCCTGAAGATCCACTAATGGGACTCCAGCCAGTGTCAATCTGTAAGAAGAAAGTCGGCTCATGCTTCAGAAAGGAAGCCTGTCTAACAAGACCTAACTAGTCTTCGAGTGGATGGGACTGGTGGTTGAAAAACCAAAAGGAGCCAGGGGCTCCCCCCTACCAAAAAAAAAAAAAGCTGAGTGACCCTTGAGGACAAGATCCTCAACTGACCTTGAGAAAACAAAAACCTTGGTTAATCTGAGCTAACTGTGTGGCTTTAAGCATCCAAAAGGAAAGTTTAACCAGAATAATTTCTCAGAAATAAGGTCTGAGAAATTGTACTTCAGATATAAAACTTGAGAATCCTCCAAACCTTCAATGTTGGTTGGGGACTACTAAGATATCCAGCTTGTGGACTGAGTGGCCACTGGGATTTCAGCCTCTTCAGAGTGTAGACTGCCATTGTTGGACTACCCAGGCAATGTCATGGAGGCCAGTGCAGGAAGATCAAGACAGGACACACGCTTGCTGGACCTCATTTGGGTGACCATGTGGGGGAGGGACCCCAGTGTGGAGCATGGGCAGGATTGATGGTTGTTTGGGTTTGCCAAAGAGGAAACATCAAGCACTTCCTTGGGGGAAAACATGACATCTTTTAACAAAAAAAAAAGAAGAAAGAAAGAAAGAAAGAAAGAAAGAAAGAAAGAAAGAAAGAAAGGAAGGAAGGAAGAAAATTCTCCAACTCAGGTGATTGGTTTATGTATCTATGTATATAGTTATAGATGTATATATTTATGTATGTGTGTATTTATATATAAGCAGTACAAGTTGGAGAAAAAAATGGAATTTCCATGTTAAAGTACCACTGTGTTTTGATTTTTTTTGGTATCACAAGTTTCATTTATGTTATTTTGATGCTATGTGTATTATAAAGTGCAACTTAAAAAAATTTAAAAATAAAATAAAATTAATAGAATAAAAAAATAAATAAAAATAAATCTAAAGTTGCAAAAGCAGTCAATTGTTTAAAGTGTTTGATAAGGTTTATAATAATTAATATATAATTAGTTTTCAAAATGTTTTATTTACAATAGAGTTTTTGGTTGGGGGGTCAATTGGAAGAGAGATAGGATCAAATGCTACCCAGGCTGCTCTGGATTCACTATGTAGTCAAAGATCACCTGATCTGCCTGCCTCATCTGCTGAATGGTGGGACTCTAAGCATGGGTCACCACATCAACCTGTTCCCACCAGTTTAATTGCTACCCATAACAATATAATTCTGAAGAATTTGAGCCTTGTAAATGAGCAAAAGACTCAAGCAAGACCACATAGAGATTTCCAATAGACAACAGACAGATTTTAACAGCAGAGAATAAAAAGGGTAAACCTTGTGATACAATCCATCATAATTCTCTCTTGGAATGTAAGAAGCCACTGTGATTTCTACTTTGAGCCATAAAGTATAGATGAATGCTGACAGGTAAAGGGAACTTAGAGAAAACCTACTTTTTAAAACATTTTTTTAATTTTTTAATTTATTTTTAAGTGTATGAATGCACTGTCTGCATGTAGGTTTGTGCACCCGTGTTGTGCAGTGCTGCGGAGGTCAAAAGAGGATGTCAGATTCCCCTGGAACTGGAGTTAAAGACGGTGCTCAGCCACCATGTGGGTGCTGGGGATCAAACCCAGGTCCTCTGCAAGAGCAGTTGGAGCTCTTAACCGCTAGGCCATCTCTCCAGCCCCAGAAAACCTATTTTTTATAACACATGAAATCAAAGTTTTCTCCATCTTTCCTTTTTAGATAATGTCCAACAGATTTTCAATAAAATATTCTGTAATTTAAGTGATACATGCACAAAATGTTGGTCCTGTTAAAAATGAGCACTTAGATGTAATATTCATTCCTCCAGGGACTCAAGGTTTATTTTCTAAGGGCTGTGTTTTAACTTTAGTTGTATATACATCTATTTATAGTTCACATTCTTTATAACATGCCTACTGTTTGCTGCTATTCCACTAGCACTCAGGATACAACAATAAAAAAAAACAAAATCTCAGTCATTATGGTCAGGGCTGCAATGATGCAGAGCTGTAGAGATGCTCCAAAGCTCGACACAGCACCTCCTCTGCCTCTCTTCCCTGGTAATAGTTCATGGCTACATCAAATTCCACATGTGAGACACTTACTGAAGACAGAGTCTGAAACGTGGCATCCAAGGGAATTTCCCAAAAGAAGTAAAGCTTTTTGCAAAAAATTGTCCAAATATTTTAAGTTTGTAAATTAACAGCTTTTGAAAATGAACTGTGCATTTCCATGTCTCGTTAAGAATACACTAATCAAACTTAACATATTCTTAAGGATTCCACTTCATCATTTTGAACATAGGCTATTCCACTGTGCTGGCATTCTGTGATTATTCTCAGAAGCATGAATCATCCACAATAGTATGCAATCTGTGAGCAGCTCCAGCTGTCATGATTCTCAGTTCTTTTGTCTGTTTTGTATAATCTCTTCCCTGAAGTCATCTGCTTTCAGACCCTCCTGTCTCTGCACCCATTACTAAAGTTCATTTTCTCATTCCTAAATACTGTACTGAATCTCCTCTGTACAGATTACTGAAGAACAGGTTTGCTCCGAATGATGTTATAATGTGTGTACATATGTCTGTGCAGTTTAGAATAATAAGACTATGAGTAAGAAGACAGTGAAAAGAAGCTGATTAAAACTAGAAACTCATTTTAGCTATTAAAAGACTCAGATTTGGTCTTTGGTTTGAAAATAGTTGAGTTTGGCTTTGGGGGTTAAGTGACTAATTTAGTAAATTAATTCCTGTGCATACGTGTGTGTGTGTGTGTGTGTGTGTGTGTGTAAGAGACAGAAAGAAAAATGACATCATCGTTGCCAAGAGGAATTACTCCACTCCACATGTTATCAGGTTATTAGAAGTCAATCCATGCAAGTTTTATATCAACAGATGAAAAAATTCATAATTCTAGAACTGCATGAAATACGTACAATTCTGTATATTAATTGAAACAGATATTAAAATAAAGCATATTAATAGAAAACATGTTATCTATGTAGAAAAATTCTAAGAAAACAAAAAAACTCTTAGTCATAATAGCTAATTTAACTGTATTTCAGAAAGCAAAGCAATCAGTTATATTTTTACACATTATCCACAAACATTGGAAAGTAATAATAACAGTATCAAAAATAAATTAATAAACAACAAAATTTATGCAAAATTTCTGTATTTAAAACTATCAAACACTAATGAATATTTTTAAAGAGCTAAATAAATTTAGAACTAACCCATGCTTATTGATCAGAGAATCAATAGTATTGAGTTACATTTTCTACACATTGACCTACAGATTCATTGAATGTTGGTCAAAATTCCACAAGATTTTTCTTTTGAAGAAATTGATAACCTGATCTAAAATCATATAAAAATTCAAAGAACATAAATTACCAAAAAAGTCTTTAAAACATCCAGATTTACTTAAAATTACATTAGGCAAGACAGTATACTATTTTTCAAAGAAATTTATCCATTAATAAATAAACACTGAAAAATATATCAATAAGCTAACAGAAGAAAGTATCCAGAAGGCCCTCACAGGTATAGTCACATGTGTAGTTACATGTGTAGTCACATGTGCAGTCAGCTGAACACTAACAACAATACAGAAGTGATAACCAAAGGCTGTCCTTTTGATAGCTGTTTCTTAAAAAGTTGTACATGCACAAATAAAAATAAAGCATGCGATTCTTACTTTACAATGTAGTTAGTACTTATCTCTAAATAGGCTACAGATTCATTGACCTAATACAGAATCTAAAGCTACATAGGGCTTCTAGAAAAAAGTATAGGTAAATGCTTATGAAATTAGATTAAGCAAACATTTATTAAATAAAAATTCCAAACTCAAATATTGAAACATCACTTAACTAGACTCTATCATAGTTAAAGAAATTTCCCCCTTTTAAGAAAATGAAAGGGACAAGCCTGGAAGAAAAATACTGATAAAGGACTTGTGTCTTTAGAGTATATTAGTGATCTTACACCAAAATATTGACACTGTAGTAAGGAAAAGATCAGTGACTTCCAGAGCCAGACCTGGAGAGAAAGAAATAACTTCAGGCAGTCAAGGAACATTCTGGAATGAAGACCTTTCATGGCCCAACTTTAGTAACGGCCACACGACTTAATGTGCTTATCAAAACTTATCTAAAAAGCACATTTAAAACTGTTATTTGGTTATAGTAAATTATAACTTAATTAAACTAATTTAAAATGGAATTTTCCCACCTCAGTGTTTGTATGACGGCACAGTAGTGGGAAATACATGCTCTATATCTCTCCAGGAAAACTGGAATGATTGTGAGCCAGTAAGAAACTGCATTTATTACAGGAAACTAAGTGCACAGATTTTCCTCAAGTCCTAGGAGGGGAAAATAATCTTGTTCTGGTCTCTCTGCAACCAGTGCCTCAGTGCCTATCCTGATATTTAAAATGGTGTCTGTATATTGTTACTAGAACAAATCCCCAGGGGAATAATGGTTGTGATTAAGACTTAATTAACAAACTGCTCAGGGCTTCTAATCTTGTCTTTCCAGATTCATTAGGAGCCTCAAAAATAATTGGCATTGAACCACAGACCTGGCAAGCATAGGGAACTAACTCACCTGAACACCTGCTTTTAAACCATATCAAGGGAAGGAAACATGTAGCACAGCCAAAGCCTACAAGTTGTCCACAAACATTTTATGACTGACAGTGTTTATCTGATTTACCAGGCTCAAAGTGTGAAATACTGAAGGGAGATTTTCTAATACCTGATTTCAATCATATATCTGAAGGAGTTCACTAAATCTAAGTTTTCATTTACCACCACAAAAACAATTCATTAAGAAAATACAACTGGGCATGGTGGAGGCACACCTTTAATTCCAGCACTCTGGAAGAAGAGGCATGAGGATTTCTGTGAGATTCAGGCCAGCCTGGTTTACATAGGAAAGTTCCAGGCCGATTAGGGAGACCAAGTCTCTCTCTCTCTCTCTCTCTCTCTCTCTCTCTCTCTCTCTCTCCCATTTTCCCCTTCTCCCTCTGATCTTGATTGTGGCTGTGATGTGACCAGCTGCTTTAGGTCCTTACCTTAACTTCCCCCAGGAAAATGGACTCTGGTCTGGAAGTGTAACACATGCACCCTTCCCTCCCTGCTGCTTCTGGCCAGGGCGTTTGGTTGCAGCACGAAGGGCAAACTGGACCACTCACTTATCTCCTAGGGACAGAGTAAATGCTGGCCTTCCTATCTGGGGAAACCAGGGTTTAGTGGGGTGCAGGAACTTGCCTAAGAGACTCTTGCCATTTCTTAGCAAACCTGGGCCCCACCGTCCCTCGGCCCTGACGGCAGGCGCTTCCTTCTCTCCGCTTTCCTAAGCTCACAGAGCTGTAAATGTAGAACAGAGTTTGAAGCAAGGCCGAGCAGCACCAGAGCACACACGCTTCCAAGTCCTCGGGCCGCAGGGGCTGAGCCGAGATGGACAGCAAACCCTCTCCCTCCTGGTCTGCCGTGAACCGCCTGTGGCAGCCACTGTCTTAGAGAACTCAAAAGACCAGGCCAGCCAGCCAAAGTTGCTGAGGAGAGAGAGTGGGAGGGGATTCCATTTCTGATGGAAGCAGCTTCTTAGAAGACAACGACATACAATTTGAGTACGTCCATGAGAAAGCTGGGCTTCGGTGGGCAAGTCACAGCCGGGAGCTGGTCTTCTCCCCTGGGTAAGGCCGTTCCTTTCCTGGGATGTTCATCTCCTGTCTTTTCTACCTCATGCTCAGCATGAGGGGTGTGTGCATGTGTGGTGTGTGTGTGTGTGTGTGTGTGTGTGTGTGTGTGTGTGTGTGTTTGCTGTTTATGAGCTTCTCAGCCAGGTACGGCAAAATGGAGTTCTTACAAGAGGGTGCGTGTTTGTCTTTCTGATTCCGCTGGATCCTGTGAGATTAACCAGCTCCATGGAGCTGTAGTCTATTTATGGCTTCAGAGGTGCTGCTCAGGCTGGAGTCCCCGATCCCCAGTGTCTTATGTCCCTGAATGCTTTAACAACGATGACTTGAAAAGGGCAAAAGCACTGAGGGGTGGCAGGGGCAGTCACAGGAGTGTGGAAACGAGGAGGGCTCAGCCTGCAAAGGGAACCAGGAGGAGCTAAATCACAGGTCTAGGGGAGGTGAGTGCTTGAATGTAT
>VZQC01011619.1:602284-614726 GCA_009823505.1 Rhizomys pruinosus
CTTTCTTGACTGCTGCATAGAATCCATTGTGTACATGTACCACTTTTCCTCTATCCCCCACTCGTCAGTTGGAGGGCATTTGGTTTTGTTCCAGCTGTTTGCTATTGGGAACAGAGTGGGGCAATAAATATAGCTGTGCAGTATCTCTGCAGTAAGATGGATCTTTGTGGGTATACAACCCAGGAGTGGTATGACGGGGTCAATGGCAGGATATTTTGAGTCTTCTAAGGTTCTCCACACGGTTTCCATAGTGGCTGCCAAGTTTACATTACACCACCAGAAATGGATGAGTGTTCACCTTTCCCCACAACCTCTCCGCACTTGGCAAAATCATTTGGTTTTCTTGATCCTATCCAGACTTACTGGAGTGAGGTTGTTCGTAAGGTGTTTTTAATAATTTTTGCATTTCCTAATTATTAGTGATGTTAACACTTCTTAAGGGTGTGTTCTCAGCCATATCTATGTCCTCCTCTGTGAAGTTCCTGTTCAGATCTTTGCTCCATCTTCTGAGTGAGTCATTTGGTTTCTTCTTATTTTTTTTTTGAGTAGCTTTAATACTCTGGAAATTAATGCTTTTGGCGGATTGTATCTGCTGTAAGGTTTCCCCCATTCGGTGGGTTTTTCTCATACTTCCGTTATTGTTTCCTTTTGATAGTAAGACCTTTGAGTTTAATATGAGGTCCCATTTTTCAATTGACGACCTTATTTCTTGTGCAACTTCTCTGATTTAAGAAGTCTTTTTTCACTACACCTACGTCACTTGGTGGTCTGCTTTCAAGTTTCTCTTCTATCACCCTCCAGAGTTTTGGATTTCAGTTGAGGTCTTTGATCCATTTGGGAATTGACTTTTGTACGGGTGAGAGGTAGGGGTTTTAATTTCATTCTTCTACAGGTGGTGATCCAGTTTTGCCAACACCACTTGTTGAAGATCTGTCTTTCCTCCAATGTGTCGTCTGGCCTCCTTATCAAATAGAGATGGCTGAAATTGTATGGGCGTCTGGTGTGGATCTTCAATTTTGTTCCATTGGTCAACTGGGTCTGTGTTTGTGGCCAGGTACCAAGCTGTTTTTTATGACTATAGCCCCTGTAGTATAGTTTTGTGTCTGGTATAGCGAGCCCCCCTGTATTGCACTTTTCACCCAGAGTTTGCTTGGTTATTCGGGGTCGTTTGTTTTTTCCAAATGAAATTGAGGATTCTTTTTTCCAAACATGTGAAGAAGCTCTTGGGGATTTTTGATTGGGATTGCATTAAACTGGTATACAAGTTTAGGTACAATGGACATTTTTAAACTAATATTTATTTTCCCAATCCATAGCATGGGAGTTTTTCCATCTCCTGATGTCTTCTTTCTTCAAATGTCTCCTTCTTCGAGGTTTAAAATTTTTGTTGTAGAGGTCGTTGGTATCTTTTTGGTTAGGTTTTGTTCCGAGATATTGTTATTGTTTTTGAGGGGCTAATGTGAGTGTAAGGTCTCCTTGTATTTCCTTCTTCAGCTGACTACTGTTGGTGTAGAGAAAAGGGCTAACTGATTTTTTCTAGTTTATTTTGTTAACCTGCCACCTTATGAAGCTCCTAATCGTTTCTAGGAGTTTCCTCCTGGTGGAGTTCCTTAGCATCCCTTAAGTAGGCAATCATATCAACAGCAAAAAAGGGAAAAATCTTGACTTCCGCTTTCCCTTCCCGATTATGAACTCGCTTTAATTCCTTTTCTTGCCTTATTGCCCTACAATGGAGTTCAGCACTATGTGGTTGAAAATGAATTGGGTGACTGGGGACAATCCTTGCCGAGTTTTTCTCCCTAAGGGGAATGCATCCTGTTCGTTTCCCCATTTAGGATATATTGTCTGTGGGTTTCCTCCTGCATATGTGGCTTTGTTTACATTAAGGTATGATCCCGCCAATCCAATTCCCTCTAGGACTTTAACATGAACGGATGCTGGATTTTGGTCAAAGGCTTTTCCGCGTCATTGAGATGATGGTGTGGTTTTTGTCCATTCAGTCGTTTATAATGCTTGATGATATTTTTGAGTTTTGTATGTTGAACCATCCCGCATGCTCTGGTATTAATCCAACTTGGTTCATGGTGGATGATCTTCTGATTTGGGTCTGTAATGTTGATGTGCCAGTATCCCTATTTAGAATTTTCATCTGTGTTCATTAGGGAATGGGTCTATAGTTCTCCTTTTTAGTTGAAAAATCTTTGCCTGGTTTTGGTATTAGAGTGATGCTGGCTTCAATAGAAGGAATCTGGGAGTAACGCCCTCTGTGTTTGTATCCTCTAAAACAACTGAAATATTAATGTTTGTAGGTATTTTTGAAATGTGTTATAGAAGTCTGCTGTGAACCATCTGGGCCCGGGCATTTTTTTGGTTGGGAGGTTTGCTTATTATATCTTCAATGTCTTCACATATTATTGGGCTGTTTAAGCTGTCGATCTCTTCTCTTTGGGTTGAGCTTTGGTGATTCCCAAGATTTCAGATAGTCATCCATTTCTTCTAGGTTTTCAATCTTTGTAGAGTATAGGTTTTTAAAGTAAGGCTGTATGATTGGATCTTTTCCATTATCCGTGTGATATTTCCCTTTTCATCACAGATTCTATCTTTGATTTGAGTTGTTCCTTCTTTCCTTTTTGTTACCTGAACTGGGCTAAGAGGTCTGGGGTCGATCTTGTTTATTCTCTCAAAGAACCCGCTTTTGGATTCATTGATGGTTGTTGTATGGTTTTCTTTGTTGCTACCTCATTGATCTCTGCTCTGAGTTTTTTTATTTCTTCTTGTCCTGCGGCGTTTAGGGTTCATATGTTTTTGTCTCTCAAGTACATTTAACTGCAGTGTTAGATCGGTTCACTTTGCGCTTTGTTCTGTTTTTTTAATGTAGGCACTAGAGCTAATTAACTTTTCCCTCTTAGGGACTGCTTTTAAGTGTCCCATAGGTTTTTTTTTTTTGTCTGTATTCCAATGTTAGTCCTAATTGCCTCTTCACGGTGTTGAGGGCTGGCTTGGCGGTAGGGCGGGGCGGCGCGGGCGCGGGCCGGACCCAGGCAGGATGCAGGAGAGGGGGGGTTGGGAGGCCTCCAGGTGTGCCCGGGGGGGGGTAGGTTGTATCCGGGTGGATGATATGGAGTTGTAGGCACGGGGGCGGAAAAGATGCAGGAAGGAGGGCAAAGCTGGGGGGTAGTTGTGGGGGTTTCCCGGGGCCCCGGAGAGGAGCGAGGGGGTAGAAGGGTTCCATGGGGGGCGGAGTAGAAAGTTATTCATCTGGTGCTTTGGGTGGAATATGCGATAGATGTTGGGAGGTCCATTGGGTGTAGTGTATCATCAGGTCGAATGTCTCTCTTTTTTATCTTTGTCCTGTGATCTGTCTAAAGACTTAGTGGGGTATGAGTCCACCTACTATTAGTGGGCTGGGGTTAATCTGAGCCTTGAGATCCTGAAGAGTTTGTCTTTACAAAGTTTGGTGCGCCACATCTTTGTTGGCATATATTAGTCAGGATGTGAGATCTTCATCGTCGAATGTTCCTTTAATGAAGATATAAGCCCTCTTTGTCTCTCGTTTTGATTTTTCTTTTGCTTTGAAGTCTAGTTTGTCTGATATTAGGAGACGCACACTGCTTTCTTTTTGGTGCCATTTCTTGGAATATTTTCTTGCTCCATCCCTCACCTAATTGGTGTGTCTGTCCTTGAAAATGTGAGATGGTTTCTTGCAGACAGCATAATAGATGGATGGTGTTTCCTAATCCATCCCTCCCCTGTCGTAGCCTTTTGATTGGGGAGTTCAGCCCTTAATATTTAAGGTTAAATTGAAAGATGGATATGTTTTTTCCTTCACCTTATTATCCATTTGGACTTTTAATCTCTGATTCTACCCCTATGTTTATATTTTTATTAGTTTCTTTTCCTAGGTGTTTGAGGATTTTGCTCCTCTCTTTGCCCTTGAATTGCTTCAAGCATTTTCTGTAGAGTTGGTTGGTTTTCCGGACATGTATTCTATCATCTTGTTTTTGTCTTGGAAGATCTTCTCTCTCCTTCAACATAATGACATTTTTGCTGGGTAAAGTAGTCTGGGTTGGCATCCATATCCTTTAACACTGGGAATGCTTTGCTCCAGTTCTTCTTGCTTCATGGTTTGCTGCGAGAAGTCAATTGCAATTCTGATGGGTTTCCCTTTGAATGTGACTTGTTTTTTACTTTTGTGGCCTTCAGAATTTTATCTTATTTTTGGGGCATCTAGCATTTTTGAACTATGATGTGGCCTGGGGAATTCTTTTTTTTCGATCTTGTCTATTTGGAGTCACGTGTGCTTCTTGTATTTGAATGGTTTGTCTACTTTAGTTTGGGGAAAGTTTTCTCGCTATTATTGCGTTGTGGAAGATCTGATCAATAGCTATTCTCTTTGAGATTCTTCTCCTTCTCTATTCCAAATGCAGAGGTTTGATCTCTTTTCATAGTGTCCCATATTTCCTGGTTGTTCCAGTTTTGTGTATTTTTAAATTTTTCATAATCTTTATTTGAGTTTTTTAGTTGCTCTGTGTTATCTTCCAGATCTGATATTCTTTGTTCTGCTTCCTCCATTCTATTTCTGAGGCTTTTTCCTTTCCTTTCTTCCTGGTTGGATAAGTGTTCTATTTCCTTTTTCATTTGGCCTTATGTTTTTAAATAGAGAGGGAAGTGTAAAGGAGAAAAAAAATGTTATGAGATGACTTGTCTTTTATAGGCAGAAGAAAAAGGATAATAGTTGATAAGATTGCTCTCTCCATGAAACTGGGGCAGAGGAGACCATATCTGCAACCCCTACTTCTTCCCAGGCTTGGAGCTGATTATGAAGAGTTGGAGTTGGTGCACAGGGTGGAGATCTGCCTGTCATATCTGCTACTTGAATGACTTTCAATTAAATACATATTATATTGCCTGGTTTTCTCTGTCATGTGTTCTCACCATAATGTACTGTGTTGCTACAACTTCACGGCCAAATGAACATAGACTCAAACCTCTAAAGCCATGTCAAAATAAATCTTTCTTCTTTGTAAGCTTATTATATTGGGTATTTGGTCACAGCAATGGAAAGTTCACACCTTTACTGACCCAAAGTGACTTAGTATTGCATCTCTTTCTGGGTCTGTAAAATGAGATTGTTCATCTCAATTTGCCACTATCTTTAAAGACAGTTACTAAATGTAATGAAGTTAGAATCTGGCCACATTTAACAAACGCCACACATATCATTTAAAGTTAAAGCTCTTCATTTAACTATTTAATGAGTCACAAAAGCCTCTGAGGCAAAATGGGCATACCGAGTGAGAAGAGGTATAGCATCTCCTGTAGATGTCAAAATCCCTAGTAGAGACCCAGGTGATGGGTGCTACTGGCACCATCTGACTCAGAGTTGAAGCAAGCTTTTCTTTTAAAACCTTGTCCCAACATTTAAGATTGAGTCATTATTTAAAAAGCAATGATAAACACAAATGTGGTGCCATTTACCTTATAATCCTAGCACTGAGGGTGTGGGGTTGGGGGGTTGGTTAAAGTAGGTGGAGTTTTGAGAGTTCCAAGTTAGCCTGGTCTCTAGAGCAAGTTCCAGGACAGGTGGGGATACAGGCAGTCCCTGTCTCCGAAACAAACAAAAACACCAAAAATCTGTGTTTTATGAGGTTGGGGTTGAGACAGGGTCTATCTGTAGCCACAGCTAGCCTGGAACTGACTATGGAGACCAGGGTGGCCTCAGTCCCACAGAGATCCACCTGTCCCTGCCTCCAAGTGCTAGGACTAAAGGTGTGCACCACGACACCTGGCATGCACTATATTTTTATTTAAAAGAAATCCATGTGGGATCTTCAGCTTGTATTTCTAATAATTTCACTGTTTTATTATGCTCCAAAGGAGGGGGAAATGGGTGGGATTGGTGTAGCCCCTCATAACTTTGAACAATGACACTGGAATGACGAAATCTTGCAAATGTCAACTATCACTAAAATTTCTTGCTAATGGTGAGAAAAACAGCTACACTGCAACTACAAATTGCACTACAAAACAGAGCTACAAAGAACAAATCCCAGAAAATGTAAGGGCCTGAACTTGAATCTCAGAACCCATGTACATGTTCTGTGGGATGGTCTACCTACAATTCCAGCCTCAAGGAAGGAGGAGACTCCCACTACCAAGTGGCAAGAGAGACTACTGTATTGGGAAGCTCTGGGTTTGACTGAGAGGCCCTGCCTCAAAAAATGAAGTGGAAGTAGCCATGTGGTGGTATATGCCTTTAATCCCAGCACTTGGGAGACAAAGGCAAGTGGCTCTCTGTCAGATCAAGGCAAGCTTCATCTACATAGCGAGTTTCAGACCAGATGGGTCTGCAGAGATCTTGTCTCAAAAAGACAAAAAAAGAAGTTGGAAGAGCCTTTGAGAAAGATTCCTGACATCAACCTTGGGCCTGTACACATAATCCTCCACCCCCCAACACACACACAGGCACATGCACACACACACACACACAGGCACACACACGCACACACATATGCACACACACACACACAACGAAACACACATATGCATAGAAACATATCAGACACAAATATACATGAAAAAATAAATGATTCTTGCTGTTTCATAGAAAGACAGTATTTTTAACTGTCTTGATTCATTTCCTTCATCTAAAAATAGCTGAGAACTTTTCTAGCATGAATTTCTGTTCATGTTTTGTCTAACTTGTTGAGAATTTTTACACTTTATTGTGCTTCAAAATAGAAGCTTAAGATTCAGAAATATGTGATCATATTAATTACATCACTCTGAGCTTTTATAGATCCTGTTGTACTACATTGGCTTCCTTGCAAAAAGATGTTAATAATTTGGAGGTGTTTTTTTCATAAAATTCCCTCATCTCCAACAATATGCAATAATGATGTGTTTTCCAAAAATGTGGAAACATTGCAACACAGTGTTGGATGTGCTGAGGTAATTTTTGAAGTGCAGATGGCATAGTACTTTACAGTTGCAAAGGATTAAACGGAGGAAGTCTGAAGATCTATATCCATGATGTATTTCATCTTGCCGTGGGGCTGTGCAATGGCCTTGCTCCAAAAGTTACCAATGGGATGCAAGTGTGCAGTATTACCATGTCAACATTATAATTACCTGAACAACAACAAGAAAACCCAACACTTAAGTTATCAGAGGGTACTTGTTCCACTAGATAGCTCTTTCTCCTGGAAATATGCAGATGGAACTGTCTGGAACTCAGTCCCTGGAACTTTGTCTAGAGTATAGCCACAGCGATGATTTTATTCAAAATGCTTTCTCCAGCTTCAATTGCAGAACTACAAGTTCTACTCCAGCTCAATCTTAACAGACCACCCAGCCTTTCCATCCTTAGTTCGAGAATATCTCATCCACCCAAAGTCACATGTCTTTCCCAGTCTCTACTGTGTAGAAAGGAGATGGGTGTACCACTTTCATTGCATTCTTTCTCATGTACATCTTTGGGGGTAGAGTCAAATTGAGGTTTCCTAGGAAACGAGATTAAGTCTTCAAGTCACAAGACACAAGAGCACATGGTTTTGCTAGGGTTAATTAAAAGTCATTAGTCCATATTATTTACAAAAGTCATTCTTACAGTATTGCACAAAAGCTGGTCCATGATTATGAATTTACACAAAAGGTGCCTGGGGCAGTGGAAGGAGCCGCTAACCTGAGGCAAAGTTCTTATTGGTTCAACTTTGACCACTTTGAAAAGGCTTGAAAGCAATGGCCTTGACACTTTGTGTAGTAGGGAGAAGTTCCAATTAAATACCAAATATAAAGAAGTCTGTCCATTCCTCCTTCATGTAACCCCAGGAAAAAGACATACATCTTTTACCATTCATTCTGAGCCACATAAAAACCAGGAGAGATGGCCTAGCGGTTGGGAGTGCCGACCGCTCTTGCAGAGGACCCGGGTTTGATCCCCAGCACCCACATGGCAGCCGAAAACCGTCTGGAACTCCAATTCCAAGAAAACTCCAGTTCCAGGGGAATCCAACACCATCTTCTGACCTCCGCGGCATTGCACGACACGGGTGCACAGACCTGTATGCAGACAGTACATTCATACACATAAATAAATAAATAAAATATTAAAAAAAAAACAGTCTTTCAGTTCTGTACTTCAGCTTCAGGTTTCTAGTCTTTAGTCCTGGACCTTTGCCACTCTTCTCTTGCTGGAACCTAATGTTCTCACTCTATGGAAACTCTCCTTCCTCCCTTCCTTGATATAAAACAGATACACCCCTCAATCATTCCCTGTACTCTGTGGCTTCCTTAGCCTGGCATCGTGAGTGTAGCAGGAACGTACCATTTGCTATTCTCTGTTGTTATCATCATTGGTGGGAAAATGAGTCTCCTTTCCCCCAAACTAAATTATAAGCTACCTGAGATCACACTTATAACTTGTGAAGAAGATGGAATGGACATAACCATGTGACAGGAGCTCAGAAAGTTCTTGCTGACAGTGATGCAATTCTGTACTTCCACTAACAAAAAGTCTGGTGTCATTAATCCAAAGGAACCAGACACTAAGTCAAAATCCATTAATCAGATAGGCAGAGTTATGAGGGTCAATGAATAATATACAAACATTTATTCATAATGAACTTTAAACATACCATTGTTTCATATCATGTTCTTTAATAATGAGGTTTTTCAATTAGCTTATTTATTATTTTTATTTGTATGACCGCATTGTCTGCATATATATAAGCGCCCTTGTGTCACACAATGTGTGCAGAGGTCAGAAGAGGGCATTTCATCCCCTGGAACTAGAGGTAAGGATGGTTGTTAGCTGCTATGTGGGTGCTGGGAACTAAACTCGGGTCCTCTGCAAGAACAGTCAGTGCTCTTAACTGTTGAGCCATATCTCCAGCCCCACCTTTGATATTTGTATCATTGAGTTATATCTTAACTCTTTAATTCAATACATTAAACTTCAAATATACTTAATTTTTCTGTCATTGATATATTTTACACTTGCTATGGAAAGTTTAGAAATGACTCAAGACTACAATTCATAGAAAATATCACCAAAATTCTACTATAGACCACTGTTTTTACAGTTGTTACTTGTTCCAGTTCCTCAGGATTTTGCTGTTTTGTTAATTTAATTTTTTTTTTTGTCTTTTTGAGACAGGGTCTCCCTGTAGCTCCAGCTGTCCTGGAACTCTCTCTGTAGACCAGGCTGGCCTTGAACTCACAAAGATCCACCTGCCTCTGCCTCCCAAGTGCTAGGATTAAAGGCATGAGCCACCACGCCCAGCTTGTTTTGTTAATTTAAAAAAAAATTATTGAACTTTTATACATTTCATACAAGAAATTCTTTTTTTCTTTTTTATTATTTTAAGGGATTCACAATATAAGAGAACAGTTGTTTTCAGATCACATTGACATTACTCAATTTGCTATACAATTAAGTAATTGGTGTTAGCATCCAGAGATGAGGGATACTAATCATCATTTGTTTTTCTGGGACTGTGTTACTTCACTCAGCATGATATCTTCTCGCTTCAGCCATTTAGCTGCAAAGCTCGTGATGTCATCTTTCTTTACTGCTGCATAGAACTCCATTGTGTAAATGTACCACATTTTCTCTATCCACTAGTCAGCTGAGGGGCACTTGGGTTGGTTCCAGCTCCTTGATATTGTGAAGAGAGCTGCAATAAACATGGCTGTGCATGTATCCCTGTGTGAGATGAATCTTGTGGTACATGCCCAGGAGTGGTATGGCTGGGTCAGGTGGCAAGTGCATTCCAAGTCTTCCAAAGGTTCTCCACACTGCTTTCCATAGTGACTGCACGAGTTTACTTTCCCACCAGCAGTGGATGAGTGTTCAAGGAGACCTTCCCACTCACAATACCCTCAAAAACAATAAAATACCTAGGAGCAAACCTAACAAAACACACCAAAGATCTCTACAACAAAAATTTTAAACCCTTGGAGAAGGAAATTGAAGAAGACATCAGAAGATGGAAAAACCTCCCATGCTCATGGATTGGGAAAATTAATATAGTAATAATGTCCATTCTACCCAAACTCTTGTATAGATTTAATGCAATCACAATTAAAATCCCCAAGAGTTTCTTCACAGGCTTGGAAAAAAAGTCCTTAATTTCATTTGGAAAAACAGAAGACCCTGAATAGCCAAAACAACCCTGAGTGAAAAGGCCAATACAGGGGGGATCTCTATACCAGACTTCAAACTATACTACAGGGCTATAGTCATAAAAACAGCCTGGTACTGGCATAAAAACAGACCTGTTGACCAATGGAACAAAACTGAAGATCCAAATGAGCACATAAAATTTCAGCCACTTATATTTAACAAGGAGCCAAGAAGACACAATGTTGGCAAAACTGGATCATCACTTGAAGAAGAATGAAATTAAACCCCTCTCTTGCCCTGCACGAAAGTCAACTCCAGATGCATTAAAGACCTCAACGTGAAACCCCAAACTCTGAAGGTGATAGAAGAAAAAGTTGGCAGCAGACTATAAGACATAGACATAGGAAAAGACTTCCTAAATCAGACAGCAGCTGCACAAGAATTAAGGTGGACTATTGACAAGTAGGACCTCATTAAACTCAAAAGCTTCTGTACATCAAAAGAAACAATCAAGGAAGCGAAGAAAAAACCCACAGAGTGGGAGGAAATCTTCACTGCAGATACATCTGACAAAGCATTGATTTCCAGAATATGTAAACTACTCAAAAAACAAAGAAGAAAGAAAACAAATGACCCACTCAATAGATGGAGCAAAGAGTTGAACAGAGACTTCACAAGTGAGGAATTAGAGGTGGCTGAGAAACAACTTAAGAAGTGTTCAAAGTCGCTAATAATTAAGAAAATGCGAATTTAAACCACTTTAAGATATCATCTTACTCCAATAAGACTGGCTAGGATCAAGAAAACAAATGATACCAAGTGCTGGAGAGGTTTTGGAGAAAGAGGAACACTCATACAAGAGTTCTTAATAAAATTTAGATACCCTTCCCCATCCGTGCCCTCTGAACTCCACCAGACCTCATGTATTCTGCCATTCATGTTAAGTCTTATCCAACTAAGCATTTGTTCCCAGATGTCCTTCAGTGCAAATTCACCCACTGGAGCCTAGTCATTGTTTACTTTTTAATATGTGTATGCACCTATGTTTGTGTGAAGGTGCACACTTACAAAGACACACATGTAGAGGTTAGAGGACAACCTCAGTTATCAGTGCACACCTTCAACCTTGTTATTTTGCACTGGTTTTATGATCTCTTACACAAATTAAGACTCCATATAAACATTACTAGTGGCACATAGCATTTCAACTGTTCACACTACAAGTTTATCTAAAAGTTATTTCCAAATTTTTACATGGGGTCAGGTTGTCAAAGACTTTATGTGAAGATTATAAATTATTGGCCATTAAAATACTTGTTTCTTTTATTCACTATTGTCCTTTGCAATTTGTAATGGAAGTTTAAGGTTAATAGGAAGGAGAATTTAGAAAATGTAGAATTTAGTCATTTAGAAATCATAGGAGAGGGGTTAGCAATGCAGAGAGTTAAAGAGGAATGCAACTGCAATGATAACCTATGGAAAATGGGAGAAATAGTAGAGACACGCCTATGATTTCATGGTCGAAACATACCCTTCCTTCAGGAAACATTGACAAGTTAGCTCCCATAGTAGCCTCAGTTCCTTTATCCATCCAAGGAACACACAGTAGATCTTTCCTGTTGGGACTATTGACAGATTTAAACAGTAATTCTGCACAGACTTCAGAGCAGGGGCTGACAATTTGTTAGTGCTTATGAATGTATATTAGTGTTTTTTATAACAAAAGATTTAGGAATTACTGATTACTGTGAACTCAAGTTGGTTTCCTCATTCTAGGAGAACTAGAAATAAAGGCAAGTTTAGAAGCAGATGAAAGGACACATTGAAACCTGGTTCATTTTTTAAATAGTCCATGTATTGCTCAGCAAAGTTATATTCCCCAAAACTTTACCCCTTCAATCCCTTTCACCATTCTTTTTCATTCCCATTCTTTCCAGTGAGCAAGGTAGTATACTACTTTCGACCTTTGTTAGGGCATTCTCCTGAGGATTGTAAAGAAGCTTCTTCCAATCCTAGTTAAACCTAATGAATTTAAAGCACAGGCCTGAAGAAGGCCAAGAGCTTGGAGGAAGATAGTCATTAAAATCCACTCTGTAAGATTTGCAGATTAAAAAGGTATACTTAAAAAATAACATATATTTATATAGAGAGGTATTTCAGTAGACATTTATACACAAATACAAAATAAACCATATAAGTTAATGGACTTGATTTCTCTGAAGTCATAATCCAGTCATATAGCTTTAAAGAGCAAAGTGTATATTGGGTAAAATTTATTTAGCAGGTACTCAACTCTGCCCAAGCTTTATCCACATA
>VZQC01011619.1:623571-637473 GCA_009823505.1 Rhizomys pruinosus
TTGCCTTTTTTATTTGTTTTTTTCTTTTTTGTTTCTTTTTTTTGTTTTAGTTTAGTTTTTTTTTAGTGGCCTTTGGTTGTGTAACACTCTCTGGAAGATTCCAAGAGACCATCCTCATGCTTGCAAGTGCGAGGTCCTCCTACATTTTCCCATGTTTAATATAGGTCTTCAACAGCAGGGGCCTGTATCGCCTCTCTTCTGCAGATATCCATCCCCCAGTTTTGGAGGCAAGGTGCCTTTACTTTTGTGGGGGGTTTGGATCCCCTAGCCAACAGCTCCTAGTGCTAGGAAAAATCCATTGTTCTGAGTTTTAAGAGCGTCCTGTATTGAATTATATATTTTGCCTTAAGTGCATCGTATTAAGGAGACTTTAACATTATATTTGTTTCTGAATAGAGAATAATACCTTTTCAGAGTTTTCATGTCCCATTAGTCATTAAAGAAGGCAGTTTATATGATTTTAAAAGAGAATACCTCTATAGGAGCTGGCTCCAAACTACATTTGGAGAACGACCTCATCAATCCATATTCTCCTTATTCTACTGGGGGGGAGTTAAGACAGTCTCTTTGTATTAAAACCTTGCGGCACCTGAGAAAGAAGATTCGTTTAGTAGGATTTCAATAAAATAATCGTTTTGTTTCTACTAGTAGGTCCAGAAGGGGGCTGATGTCTCCAGCAATCTGGGCATTTCTTCCTCTTCAATGCTCAGAGGAGTCAATCTTCTGCTGGCACTTTCTGGTACATCCTATTCACTGAAAAGCTGCATTTTCTTCCTCAGCCATAAGTTGGTGATACTGCTGGCATGTTGGATACATACAAATCTTTCCCTGTTAGTTTTAAGATTTGGATTGCCAATGGTTTTTTGACAAAAAGGTTTCTGTCTTTTTTATCCCTTTTTTTTTTTTTTTTATTTAAGGTTTATTGATTTTTGACCCCTGAGTCTCAAAAAAAGCAGTATATTATATATTACCTATAGGGTGGAATCAAGTGCACAGATTTACATCAAGTTCACCCATGCTGTTTTGGGTAACCTGTATGTGATTAACTTGGGAAAACAAACCTTTATTTTGTAATTAAATCATGCCTATAGGGTGAAAGAGATTGCTGAACCGAAAAAAAAAAAAAACGGTGGAAGACGAAAATAATAATGACAGCAAATTATAGAGAAACCATTTGTTATACAATCCCAAAGTAATTGTTTATACCAGTTTTTCATATTAAATCTAATGGGACAACAGCAATTTTTATATCCCAATTAACTAACGGTGCATTACCATTTTATCAGAACCTTTAAACCAAATGTTGTTTATTGCACATATTTACTTTATTACTTACAGTCCTTAAAACACCTGTGATCCTGTAGACAGAGTCAGGGCAAAACTATTTGACTCACGTCAATGTCAATTAAATATGCACCAATCGAATATACACCCGTGTCCCTCTCCCACCCCTCCCACCCTTCCCGATTCACCATTTCAGTCAGTTTTCTGATGCAATCTTTCTGTTGTTGTTCTTTTAATATGCATCCCTCTCCACTAGAAATATTTATAACTGGGTTATTGGTACTAGCATCCACATATGAGAGATACCATTTGTCATTTGTTTTTCTGGGACTGTGTTACTTCACTTAACATGATGTCTTAGTCAAAACTCGTTTATTTTTTAACCACCTATATTGTCTTTATTTTTATTTTGCTGTTTGAGAATTTCCTACATGCATATAATTTTGGTCAAATGCATTCCCCATTCCTTCTTTCATCTCTCCCCTCCAACATTTTTCCCTCGAAACTTCCTGTGCTCTTAAAAAAAAAGAAAGGAAAAAATTAAGTGAATCCACTTAGTGCCTGTATGTCCATGGGTACAAATCATCTCCTGGAGAGGAGGTAACCTCTCACGGGCCACATTCCTGAAGAAAACTGACTGTCCTTCCCCCAAAGCCATCAGTTGCCAATAGGACCACAGGCAGGGGTGGGAGATTTTGCCTACCTGTTCTAACCGTGCTGGAATTTTCCCTGTCTTGATCTTGTGCAGGACTTGTGCATGCAGTCACAGCCACTGTTCGTTCCTGTGCACAACAGGTTGTCAAGCCTGGAAAGCATTGTTTCACAACCACTGCCTCTGGTTCTTGCAATCATTCCACCCTCTCTTAAAACAATGATCCCTGAGTCTTGGGGTAAGACAGTGTGAGACAGATATCCCATTTAGGGCTGTGTACTCCATGGTCTCTTATTCTTCATGTTTTTACTAGGTATGGGTTTCTTTATCAATCACTATCTACTGCAAAACTAACCTTCTCTAATGAGAGCAGAGTGATGCACTAATCTATGAATACAAAAGTAAGACCTTACGGGGCAGTTTAATACTATGTCAGTTTAGCAGGATGATAGTACTGGGTTCTTTCCTCAGGCTCATGATCTGGTGAGCCATGGGATTTTTGGCCTAATAAACAGTACAAAGCATGAATTCCATCTTGTGGAGTAGGATATAAATCTAATCAAAAAGCAGTTAGTTTCTCCCATAATATCTGTGCTGCTGTTGCACAGTGGGCCTAGATTCCTAGACCAGCCATTGTTGTATCTCACAGAGCTCATGTTATCATAGCTTGGGTGAGACTTTTCATAATTTTTCTCCTCTTGTACCTCACACAGACATTTCCAGCACTATGAAGGCTAGTCAGTAAGGATGAAGTTTTCTGATTAGTACTAGTTAGATTTCTCCATGTCTTAGGATTCAAGGGTGTGGGATCTTCAGCAATAAAGTCTCACCATCAAATTCTGGAGGGTAACCAACAATAATGGCAATAGCTTGTAGCATTTATTTTTTTTCTATGGGACCCCAATGACCAACAACTCAGAAAGAGATAATTTGCATCCGGCAGTAGGCTTTTATTTAATAGCTCATATTATTTGGAAGAGGCATTGTCAGTGTCTCCCTTTATAGGGAAACTCTACTTAAACTCCTTTTATAGATGTATATGTTTATAGTTTGGGAACCTACTACAGTAGTGGGTTTCCATATTCAGTCATTCCTCTTCATATTTCCTCCTCTCCCTTCCAATCCCAACCCCATTCTGTTTAACTCTTCTTGTTTCTTTACCCTTTCTCCCCTTCCTACAATGTGTGTTTTTATCCCCCATCCCTTGAAATCTCCCCCATGATCTGTTACTATTTTCCCAACTTCTATGGGTACTCCAATTTAAAAATACATACCAAAAGATCTCAAGCTACCTTCCATGTATGACAGAAAAAAATAAGACATTTGTCTTTCTAAGCCTGAGTTACCTCACTTGGAATTATTTTTTTCAGCTCCACTTACATGTCAATTTGATAACTTCAACTGTCTTTACATTTTAATAATATTCCATTGTGTGTACTTACCACATTTTCATTATCCATTCATCAGTTAATGGACACCTCAATTGTTTCCATTTTCTAGCTATTGTGAATAAAGCACCAATGAACATGGTTGAGCAAGTTTCTTTGCAGTAGGTTATGGAGTTCTTTGGCAATATGCCCAAGAGTAGTATTGCTGGATTATGTTGTAAATCTGCTTCTCACCTTTTGAAGACCTTGCAAGCTGATTTCAACAACAACTTCACCAGTTTGCATTCCCACCAACAGTGAATAAGTATTCCTCTTTCCCTATATCAACATTAGCATTTGTTGTAATATTTTTTCTTACCCATTCATTACTGGGCCAAAATACACACACAAAAGAACTTAAAACCTCCACCAGAAAACTTAGCTATTAACCACATAGGGAAAAATAACAGGATACAGAATTAATACACAAAATTTAATAGCCTTCTATATACAACAACAAACAAGCTGAGAATGAGATCAGGGAAATAATCTCATTTACAATCGCCTAAAAAAATTCCTGAAATAAACCTAGCCAAGGAAGTGAAAGACACACACAATAAAAAGTTTGGGGCTGGAGAGATGGCTCAGCAGTTAAGAGCACAGACTGCTCTTACAGAGGACCTGGGTTCGATGGTGGCTAAGAACTGTCTTTAACTCCAGTTCCAGGGGAAATCCGACACCTTCTTCTGACCTCTGCGGCATTATAACACACGGGTGCACCAACCTACATGCAGACGGGTGACCTCATTACACTAAGAAAAGAACAATGTTAAAACCATGGAGAGGAAGAACTGGATAAGAGGGTCAAGAATTATGGAGAAAATCACCCTCTCGTGGCTAGATAGGATTTAACATGCTGTAAAGAGAGGCAGTTCTCTTCTAATAGCGAGAGCTGGAACTAACCCATGCCCTCAACGTGATGGAATAGAAAATGGTACTCTACCGCAGCCATGGATATTCCTAGATCGGACAGTGGCACCCACGCTTATAACGGTGACATCCATGAAATTCCTACAGCTAAAGCTAGGTATGGACTAGAAGATTCATGTGGGCTAGAGTAGAAAGGTAACACGAGATCCCAGAAAACAAAAGGGGAGCAAATGGTAGATAGCCTGTAATCTGTGGATGCTAGTGACAAGTACCTAGTTGTAAGTAAAACTGAGCAACATTAATGGGACTTACAGGGTCCTCATGATCTGAAGTACAACCGTGTCTTGCATTGGATGAATCCGTAGAAACAGTTGTTCTAGAGTTGACCCTGAGAGGCATTTATTGTCAGACCTCGGATTTTTTGGTACCAATGATGAGGGGTATGTGTGCATCTTTTAGAGTAATAAGGATTTAAATGGGGAAAATTGAATCAAGGAATATAATGATATGGAAATAAATACGGTTTGTTGTTCCAAGGATACATTCTTTAATATGGTGCAAAGGTCGGTGTAACAGCCTTTCTGGGTGCTTTACAACCATAGTTAATCGTCCATGAGGCCGAGGGACTAAGGGATAACTTTGTTCCGTACCCTCAGAGGTCAACCCAAGTCTTAGGCGGATGTGCAGTTGGTGGCATCTCTTGGGAATGTGCCTAGCAAAAATGTGGGTCACCAAGTCTTCGGACAGTTCAGGGAGGTGTTGGAGAGCCACTAATGAGACTGGTTCAGCCCAGTGCCTCTGAGCAGTCCTATGCACTCACAGGAGAAAACGTCTGTTCATCGTATCTAAAATTCGCTCAGAGAGAAGGAAGGACACGCGGCTGGTCCTCACTGGCAAGACCTGACTTTGTCCTCAGAGTGGATGGAACTGGTCTGAAATGAAAGAGGCAAAGGGAGGGCTCCCCTCCTCTTCCCGAGCACTCACAAAAAACCACTTGAGAGACCCCCATGAGGTACCCAGTATCCTCCAACTAAGACCTCCGTCAAGAAGAAAAAAAAAGCCTTGTGTTTAATCTGGGCTAACTGGTGTGGCCTTAACCATCCAAAGAAAGGACAACCGAGAAAATAAGACTACAATATCAGTTAAGACCCACGACACTGTACTGCAAGGGCACAATATCTGAGAGATTGAGATCTAGTAAAGAAGACCAAAAGAAAAAAGAAGAGAGCATGTGTTTTGGGCCTGTCTTCAATTCTTTAACTAGCAAGTGTGCATGCTACGTCTGTGGTTGGCCAACTGCTTTGTGGCACTACTGCAAGATAAGAACAGCTATGCTTTTTTTTTCATTTTTTTGGAAGGGCTGTGTTAAGCGCTGTTGTGTGTTAATGTTATTTTCCTAATGTGTTAGTGAATGTGTTTCTGGCGATGCAATCTGTGCAAATCGCGCTGATGATAGGTGGCAGGGGCCGTGCGCGGAGGTCAGAAGAGGGGTGTCGGATTTCCCCTGACTTGGAGTTCTCCTGGAATTGGTGTGTTCAGATGGCTCTTGCCGCCATGGGGGTACTGGGGATGGAACCCGGTCTCGTCCTGCAAAGTAGCGGTCCGGCGCTCTTTAAAGCCCGGCTAAGGGCTCTCTCCAGCCCCGAAGAACAGATCTTTTTAACTTTCCAATCATGGAGCTGAAGATTTGCACTGTCCTCTCCAAGAAATTTCTCCAAACCCTTCAATGCCAGATGGGAACAAATGAGATATCCAGCCTGTGGACTAAACAGCTAAGGAGGGTTTCATGCACCCGTTTGTCAGAATGATAACAGTCACTGATGTTGGACTAACCACTGCCAGGCTGTATCATGGAAGTCCCTCCAGTACAGGGGGACTTCATCTGGAGGGCCATGGGAGGGAAATACGCCAGTGTGGAGCACACGTGAGGGATTGAAAGGTTGTGTTTGGGCTTGCCAAGGAGGAACCTATGAGCACTTCATTAAGGAAACATGATATCTTTTAGGAAAAAGTCCTCCGATTCAAGTGATATATATAGTAATGACTGTATATCTATGTATATATATATAGTATATATATATATATGCAATACAAGTTGGAAAGAACAACAACAAAAGAACTGGAAAAGTAAATCTCTGGAAAGACTCAGAAAAAGATGCAGGACATGTATGGCAGAGTGCAGGGACTCGGGTGGGGTGGGAGGCATGGAATGAGAAGTGACTCTAGATTTCATTGAGAAATGATGTATGACTTATGGAAAAAGTTTAATAACAATAAAAATAAATAAATACCATCCTACCAAAAGCTATCTACAGAGTCAATGAAATCCCCATCAAAATTCCAATTCAATTCTTCACAGAAACAGAAAAAAATAATCTCAAAATTCATGTTGAAACACAGAAGACCCAATACAGACTTTAAAAGATCCTAAACAACAACAACAACACTACCAGATGTATCATCACCCTAATCATGAATTATACTATGCAGCTATAGAAATTAAACAGCTGGGTACTGACATAAAAACAGACATATTCATCAATGGAACTGAATTGAGAACCCAGCTATAAGCCATGTTTCTACAGCCACTGTTTTTGTGGGTTTTTTTGACAAACAGTCCAAAAATACACATTGAAGAAAAAAAACAGCATCTTCCAACAAATGGTGCTGATCAAACTGGATATCTACATGTAGAAGAATAAAACTCTCTCTTCACACTGTGTGAAACTCCACTCTGTATCAACTCAACACAAACTTGATACACTGAATCTTATAGAGTAGAAAGTAGGGAATGTGCTTCAACTTGTAGACAGAGGAAAGGGCCTTCTGATTCTGACTCCAATCATGCAGGCATTAATATCAATTGATAAACTGGACCTTATGAAATTGAAAAGCTCTGTATGCAGAGAGCACCATCATGCAAGTGAAGAGGTAGCCTACAGAATGGGAAAAGTCATTACCAGCTATACATCTGACAGAGTTTTAGTTTGTAGAATATACAAAACAACTCGAAAAACTAAACACTACCATCACCACCCATAAAGAGCCCAATTAAAAACTGGGGTGGGGGTCATTAAACAAACAGTTCTCAAATACAAATAGCTGAGATTTTTTTTTAATGTTCAGCCTCAGTCATCAGGGAAATGAAAATTAAAACAAAACTCATTTTTTCCAATGCATTTGCTGAAAGACTACATGTCTGATCATACAACAAGACCTGATATATTTTTTAAAACAATCTATAATAATAGAATTAAATTATAAATAAATCGTAGATAATAAGTAAACAGCAGATCATTATCCCTTCTAAACACAGATGAAATTAACAAAATTGTAAGAAATTAAGTTCAATAATATATAAAAGATAACATATAAAATATTATTATTATATATATGTGTGTGTGCGTGTAAAATCACAACTATTATTTAAAAAACCTAAATAGAAAATTAAATACATTGTGTTCACAGAATATAATGTTGAATATTACATATATTTTTAGAAAACATAAATTGAGCTTAAGTGACAGAGAACAGAGGGAAACAACGAATTGGGAACAAAGGGACACAATACAGCCCAAGGGAAGTGTGACAGACAAAGAGGAAGATACTTAGATGTGATGTATTTTGTTTGTGGTGTTATCATACGTACATGTGGTCCTAAACCAATCCAACTACAGATTTTAAGTATGTGCAGTTGCATGCCTGTTATAGATCAGTAAAACATTAAAATACATATGAGAAGCTAAGCATGGTGGCACTTGCCTTTAATTTCAATACTTAGAAGGCAGAGGCAGGCAGATCTCTGTGAGAGCAAGGCCAGATACAAATGAAACATTTGGATAAAGAAGTCATAGAACTTACGGCCTATCAAGAGAGTTGAGCCTGGCATGGTGGCGCACGCCTTTAAGCCTAGCACTCTGGAGGCAGAGACAGGCGATCTTTGTGAGTTCAAGGCCAGCCTGGTCTGCAGAGCAAGCTCCAGGACAGCTGAGGCTACAGAGAGACCCTGTCTCGAAAAGACACACAAAAAAGAGAGAGTTGATGGTTGAAGGAACTTTTTTTATTTATTATTATTTTTTACGTGTATGTATGTACTGTCTGCATTTAGGTTGGTGCACCCAGTGTCATGCAATGCTGCAGAGGTCAGAAGAGGATACAGGATTCCTCTGGAGCTGGAGTTAAAGACGGTTCTTAGCAGTCATGTGGGTGCTGGGAATCAAACCTGAGTCCTCTGCAAGAGCAGTCGGTGTTCTTAACCTCTGAGCCATCTCTCCAGCCCCAATAGTTGAAGGAACTTTTAATTCTTCAGTTTTTCTTATCAAGACTACACAACTGTTTCACCAATTGTTCAAAATGTACAAATCTAACTTGGAGATTTGAAAAATGTCATCCCAAACAGACATATAATGTTCAAAATATATAATTGAAATAGTAGAAATAATTCTAGCTACCAGTGAACCCTACACCAGCCATAAAGCCTCAAGGCACTACAGTGACTGGCTTTGGAAAATTTGAAAATCCTATTTCCAGAGCCTCAGAGTAAGTCATGCACAGACTTAAGTGTCTTAGCTTCCTTTCTTGCTGCTGTGACAAAATGCCCTAGTAAATGCACCTTAAAGCAGAAAGGATTCATCTCAGCTCACAGTTCTAGGTACTTTCCATCATGATGGGAAGTCATGATACCTTCATCAGGAACTTGAAACCCTTGTCCCATTGCATCTGTAGTCAAGAAACAGAGCAAAGAGGCCTAGCTTCTAGTTCTTAGCTCACTGCCTTGTATGGTCCAGGATCCCCTACCCAGGGATTGTGCTTCCCCACAATTAAGACAAGTCACCCCACATCATTTAATATAATCAATGTAATCCCCCTCCTGCATGCTCAGAGGCCCATCTCCCAGATGATTCTAAGAAATCGACAGTTAACCTAAGCCATAGAACTTAGGAACCTGCACAGGGTCACAGTCACTACTTGTCATGCCAGTTATAAAATCTGATGTTCTTAAGTGCCTCTTGTGCCACATTTTATTAACCAACTAGAATAGAAAAATAGACAAATATTTCAGAGAGTAAGGTGCTCAGATTTTTAAAGAGAAAAAAAGAAAGGAACGAGTATTTTAAGCCCCTTCTTTGAGATTTCAGATACATCTTTGTTGTAATGCCTGTATGAGAATGTAAGTTCTGAGATTTGTGTAGAGTCTGGCAACTAAAGATGAAAAATAAATAAGCATGATTAAAGATTTGGCAAGTAATGCTTTTATTGTGCATGTGTGTGTGTGTGTGTGTGTGTGTGTGTGTGTGTGTTCATTTAGAGAGGAGAATGCTAAAAGAGACCTAAGAAGGGTATACAGATAGCTAAGCAGGTCTTCTCTTAATGTATTGGAGGTCTGTTGTCTCCTCAGGTCATCATAAACAGAAACTAAGAGAACCATAAGATGGTGAAGTTCTTGAAGTTATGGAACTCTGAGGACACTCCCTAAGAAGCACCATTGAGATGCTCTTGAGACACTGAGCAGCCAATGCAAAACTAAAGGACTAGGGGAGAGGCAAAGCTGAATATAGAGATATGCAGGCTATTTTAGGAAAGTTGTTCTATCTATTCTCATTCCACTGGACTCCAGTATTTTCCTTAGGGAAACACTGTTTCATGTTCCTATAAACCCAATCCTGCTTTCTAATATGTGAGTTATGCAGAATTGTTGCTATTTTTTAATTTTTTTTTAATTTTATTTATTTTTTATGTGTATGAATGTACTATCTGCATGCAGGTTGGTGCACCCGTGTCATGCAATGCTGCAGAGATCAGAAGAGGGCGCCGGATTCCCCTGGAACTGGAGTTAAAGATGGTTCTCAGCCGCCATGTGGGTGCTGGGGATCAAACCTGAGTCCTCTGCAAGAGCAGTTGGCACTCTTAACCACTAGGCCATCTCTCCAGCCCCCTGGTTGCTATTTTTTTTTTATTTTTTTTATTGATGCTTTGTGTATTTCATACATCATTTTCCAATTCAGTTCAGGCATATATCCCCTTCCCTTCCCCCCACCCCACCCCTACCTATCCCAGATCATGCATTCTGCCGTAAGTTTTTTGCATCTTTCTCTGCTTTTTTTGTTTTGGTTTTGGTTTTAATTTTTTTTTAACAATAATGAACATTTGTGACTACAAGTCAGTCTTTCATGTAAAACCAGTTTGCAGCAGTTGTGCCCAAACACACAGATCATGGGTCCCACCATCCAGAGGGGGGGGCTTGTATGTTCAATCATTGATCAAATGAGTGTCAGTTAACTTGTTGTGTTTCACGTTAACCTCAAGCCTTAATCTCCGATGCCCTCCTCTTTTTTTCTTCCAATTGTATTAGGCTTAGAAAAGGGGCCAAGTTGATGAGAAGCAAAACACTCTAATTTCTCTGTAGCTGAATTGTTGGTTTAGTCAAATTCTGCTGTTTTTTACTTTCATGGGCGCCAGTTGTCCAGTGCTACTTTTCGATGCTAGTGATGCCATGCATTTTAGATCTTTCGGGTTTAAAAGGTATAATTATTAGCCTTTCGGATCTTAAATGAAGTATACACAATTAGATATATAGGTTTTAAACAGTACTAATTTTTACGGTAGGTTTTCTTTGGTATAGAACGGATGTGGATGGTATGTTAATCATGATTTACATTTTCTTCTGTTAAGTCTGGAGGGTCTTCGTGTGGTTCATCCATTCCTAACATATAGAGGGTAAGCTGTGGCATAAGCCGTGGGTTTCCTCAAGTGAGAGCTCAAGCAATTAGATTTTGGGGATATACAGCACCTTGGCTCACTGGCTGACACAGTATTTCATGCTGATGAGTGTAGCTGGGTTGCTGAGGAGGAGCTTGCTTGACCCAGAGAGAATTTGATTTGTTTATTTGGTTTAGTGGTTCTTTGGATGTAACAGTTTGGATTCATGAGTACCATTTGTAAGTCTTGCAAGTGCGGTACCTCATACTTTTCATGTATTATAAGGTTCTATACATCAGGGCTTTGCATCTCTTTCGGCGATTATCAGTTTAAATTGTTGTTGTCACATTAGTTTATATAAGATGTCGTATTACACTTTGGGGATTGTATACAATTTTCTGATATATTTGCTGTCGATTATAGTTATTACTTGGTATGCTAATCTTCTCACCTCTAGAGATTTAACTCAAAAGTCAACTTTGTTTCCCATGTATCACATATCAGTATTCCCAATGCATGTGTGAACTGATTGATTTTGTGCCTTGTATTTCTCACTTATAGGTTTGTTATTTTAAAAAGTTTTTTGAGACTCATTGGGTCAAAAAATAAACCTAAATTAATGGGGAGTATAGAATGATTAGGAATTTTTGTCATACACTTGGAACCAATTTAATAAATAATCTGGAATAGGAATTGTTCTGTCCATAGTGTCAGGTTCTAAATTAATTGGTCAGTAAAGATATATTTGCGTTTTGGCAGTGCGTATGGATTGTAACAGAGCTGATCAGCAGAATGGTTGACTTCTTTGTGGTCTGATATGGGAAGATAATACTTCTTATTGCGCGATAGGCTCTATGGATCTCTAGTAATATTATTTAATTGATTCTAACGAAGTTCTAGGGCTGCATAGGTTTATTATACAGAGCTTTAATCCATAGTGGGTAAAATTGAGTGAGTTGTTTCTTATGTAGATTTTTGGAGCAGTGTTAAGAGTTTTTGAAATGAGTAACTGCTTCTTAATTTGCTTGGACAAGAATGTGAAAGGTTTTTTATTAGACAAATATAATGCTAAGTCCTTAGTTGCTTAATTGTTACTAAGGAGCTCATTGAATCAACATGGATTATTCTCCAGGAGATGTTGGCAGGGTCGCACAGCAATGGTAGGCTCCTTTGCCTGGTTGCATATTTTTAAGGAATTTGTAAAGAAAGTTAGAAGCTTCCATATTTCACACAGTAATCAGTGGACATCAAGGGAGGCAGTTCATGGAACTAAAAATAAAGCAACAGAACTTAGACTTAGAGGAACTTGGTCAGTGTATGACTGACTACTGTTCATCATTGATGGGAGAAATGATTCATTATTTTATTGTAATGAATACAAGAATATTAGAGATGAATAATGTAAAGTTGAATATGGAAAAAATAAATTATTAGGTAGAGATATATCCCAGGGGTAGAGACATTGTGGTGTGAGCCTCGTTAACCTAGTTGGAAAAAAAAGGAGGCAAAAGATCAGTGACTGCTCCTTTGTGTCTAATTGGAGAGTTTCAGATATCTACCATCTTTTTATTAAGCAGGTATTCCATATGAATTTTTTTTATTTTTAATTATTTTAGTTTCTGTTATGTGTATGAATGTACTGTCTGCATGCAAGTTTGTGCACCCGTGTCGTGCAACGCCGCGGAGGTCAGAAGAGGGTATCGGATTCCCCTGGAACTGGAGTTCTCCTGGAATTGGAGTTTCAGACGGTTCTAGGCCGCCCGCCATGTGGGTGCTGGGGATCGAACCCGGGTCCTCTGTAAGAGCGCTCAGCGCTCTTAACCGCTAGGCCATCTCTCCAGCCCCTCATATGAATCTTTTAAATCTTTCTGTCAACATAATCTATTTGGGCGCATTTGGGGCATTCATCCTGTCTTACTTTATTTTGCCTCTCTGTGTGTGCATGCATGCTTACATGCGGGTATACATTGTGGGAAGGTCAGAACACAACCTTCGGCATCGTTCATTGGGTACCATCACCTTTTCTTTGAGACAGGCTCTATCACTGGAGTTGAACTCACAAGTGGGATAGACTGACCAGGCAGTGAGCCCCAGGGATCCGCCTCCCAGCATTGGAATTATAGGCATGTGTCACCATGCACAGCAATTTTTAGGTGGGTCTTGAGATCAAGCTCAGGTCCTCATGCTTGTGTGACAGCACATTACTGACTGAACTATCTCCCCCACCTCTTTCTTTTTGACAGGGTCTTACTATGTAATCCAGGCTGGCCTTGAACTCATGATCTGCTTCCCAAATGGCACTGTAGGTCTGTGCCATGCCCAGCTTTGTCAAGCCATTTCTGGTAGAATGATTCTCGTTTTCAAATTTACACATGGTGTAAGTCCTTGCACTTTGACTCTTCTCTAAATCATCTTTTACAATGCTCTCTGGTGATTCCAGTTACCCAGTAAAGAATGCTTCAGAGCTCTGACAGGATGCTTCATTGGGTGATCACCTGCACAGGGAGAAATAAAAGACAGCCATTCTGGAATGGGAGGATCTGCCTGCCTCCATAGAAACTAAGACCACCAGAGAATAAATGAGAACAATGAAAACTACTATAATTTCAGATAAGAGGACAGATATTGGTACAAACAGGTTTAACACTTCATGCATCTTTTTTATACAACTTTGTATTTCTTCCATCAGAATCGGAATTATCCTTACATTTCCCAACACTGACAAGCTAGAAATTTACAGCTCTCACATAGATTCAATAATTACATGCATCCAATCACTAATCAATGGGGGATAAAAAGCTGGTTGTCCTCAAGAGCAGTAGAATAAATCCTTTGAATGTAACTGAAATAGAGGAGAGACACTACTGAGCAATTTCAACCAAATGTGATAAAGTCTCTCTCTCTCTCTCTCTCTCTCTCTCTCTCTCTCTCTCTCTCACACACACACACACACACACACACACACACACA
>VZQC01011619.1:638215-747153 GCA_009823505.1 Rhizomys pruinosus
CGCTCGGCCATCTCTCCAGCACCTCATATGGAATCTTTTTTTTAATTTTTTTTATTGATGCTTTGTGCATTTCATACACACTTTTTTCCAATTCAGGTCAGGCTTCTTTCCCTTCCCCTCCCCCCCCAACCCACACCATCCCAGGTCTCATGCATTCTGCCATTAACTGTCCTGCATCTTTCTCTCAGTTTTTTTTTTCATTTTTAGATATAGGTGATAATCCAGGTGACGTACAGGCATCCTTCGTGCAAAACCTATCTGCAGGTGTTGTGCCCAAACACTACAGCCCCACTATCCAGTGGGTGGTGACAGGCTGTTTGTTCAACTAATTGATCAATGAGTGTTCCAGATCTTACATTCTGTAGTTTTCATCCAATTCATCCCCAATCGCAGTCCTTACATTTTACCACACCCCCTTTTCCGCAGTTGTTCCCTAGGCTTAGAAAAGGGCACAGGTGGATGAGAGGTAAAACAGTCCACTTCTTCTCTGGAGCTGTTGACTTGGACTTGGTCAATTCTGGCTTGTTTCCTTTTCATGGGCTGACATTTGTCCCAGGGAATAACCTTTCGATCCTACTAATGAGAACAAGCACTTAGATATATAGGTATTAAGCGCCACTAATAGTTATGGTAGGTACTTTTAGCATAGCCTACAGGTTTGGGTGTTATGTTAATCCATGAATTAAAATTTCCCCCCCTGTTAACTATGACAGGGTTCTTACTGTGGCTTATAACATCTCCTTAACCTGTAGAGGATTTAAGCCTGTGGCATCAGCCCTGGGTTATTCTCTCCAAAGGGAGAAGAGCCAATAGGCAATTAGATTTGGGATATTATTAGACACATGGCGGCTGCCTCTGCTGCACTAGCTATTACACGGGCAGGTGAGGTGTAGCTGGTTTTGACGGTGGAGTCTTGCTTGGACTCAGGGAGACCCACTATATTTGCTTCCTTGGTTTAGTGGCCTTTGGTTAAAACTTAGGCATTCCAGAGGCCATCTGTACACCTTGCATGTGTTGGTCTTCAATACATTCCCCTCTCATGTTAACATCAGGTCTTTCGGCAGCAGGGTCTTATTGCCCCTCCTCCTGTAGCGTTTATCCCAAATTAGAGGCAAGGAGCCCTTACCTTTGTGGGGCCTTGGATCCCCTGGGCCAAACATCACCTGTTAAGTAGAACAGTCCATTGCTGACGTCAGAGCGTCTGTATTAATATATTTTGCCTGAGTTGCATAGCCCCTAGGACTTTAGTATTATATTTGGTTCTGAACAGAGAGTAATATGAATCTTTTAAATCTTTCTGTCAACATAATCTATTTGGGCGCATTTGGGGCATTCATCCTGTCTTACTTTATTTTGCCTCTCTGTGTGTGCATGCATGCTTACATGCGGGTATACATTGTGGGAAGGTCAGAACACAACCTTCGGCATCGTTCATTGGGTACCATCACTTTTCTTTGGACAGGCTCTATCACTGGAGTTGAACTCACAAGTGGGATAGACTGACCAGGCAGTGAGCCCCAGGGATCCGCCTCCCAGCATTGGAATTATAGGCATGCTCACCATGCACAGCAATTTTTATGGTGGTCTTGAGATCAAGCTCAGGTTCCTCATGCTTGTGTGACAGCACAATTACTGACTGAACTATCTCCCCCACCTCTTTCTTTTTGACAGGGTCTTACTATGTAATCCAGGCTGGCCTGAACTCATGATCTGCTTCCCAAATGGCACTGTAGGTCTGTGACATGCCCAGCTTTGTCAAGCCATTTCTGGTAGAATGATTCTCGTTTTCAAATTTACACATAGTGTAAATCCTTGCACTTTGACTCTTCTCTAAATCATCTTTTACAATGCTCTCTGGTGATTCCAGTTACCCAGTAAAGAATGCTTCAGAGCTCTGACAGGATGCATCATTGGGTGATCACCTGCACAGGGAGAAATAAAAGACAGCCATTCTGGAATGGGAGGATCTGCCTGCCTCCATAGAAACTAAGACCACCAGAGAATAAATGAGAACAATGAAAACTACTATAATTTCAGATAAGAGGACAGATATTGGTACAAACAGGTTTAACACTTCATGCATCTTTTTTATACAACTTTGTATTTCTTCCATCAGAATCGGAATTATCCTTACATTTCCCAACACTGACAAGCTAGAAATTTACAGCTCTCACATAGATTCAATAATTACATGCATCCAATCACTAATCAATGGGGGATAAAAAGCTGGTTGTCCTCAAGAGCAGTAGAATAAATCCTTTGAATGTAACTGAAATAGAGGAGAGACACTACTGAGCAATTTCAACCAAATGTGATAAAGTTTCTCTCTCTCTCTCTCTCTCTCTCTCTCTCTCTCTCTCTCTCTCACACACACACACACACACACACACACACACACAATGAAGCTGAAGCTGCCCTACTGGCCTGGCCACAACCTGGATGTCCCAAGGCCACAGTCCTTTCTTTCCTTCTACTTTCCCTAAGGGGAATTCTGGGTCATAAAGGAATGAGAAATGGTATGAATTCTTTCCAGAAATGATTTTAGGTCTGCATTTGTGACATCTTATTCTAAGACGAGTGAACATCTATTATTAATTGATGCACTAATTAAAGCCATGCTCACAGTTTCCATTAGCTTATTCCCTAAATTCTCCAGAGTTGACTGTCTGGTTTTAATCAAAACCAAATGGTAGTCCAAGTTCCCAGCCTAGAGCAGCCAGGAGGAAGTCATTCAGTGGAGGCACAAGAAAGCAGGGAAGATAAACAGATGAGAGCAAGTTCACAAATGTGCGTCCGGGAAGAATGTGCACAGTGCTAGCAGCCTTAGAGATGTGATTGAGGGACTCCTCCATGCCGGATGGAAGCTGTTGCAAGTGTTTAATGTCAGCACGACTCTAACATGATCAAGATGGAGTCTGCCTTCTGACTTTTCAGCCTTGGCTTTCTGTCACTGGAAGATCCCATCTGGAGGTAAGGCTTCATGTGCTGGAACACAAACCACTATATTCTGTGAAGCATTCTGTAACACAAACCACTGTATTCTGTGATGAATTCTGGGCATCAAAGAGGACTTGAAGAAAATGCTTTACTTCCTGGATTCTTGGCATTTTACTTACATGTTTCCTCAGGTTCAGGATGTAAGATGCCAACGTTTTAAATTTTAAGCAATGCTTTTTTTAAAAAAGTCCTAATTTTAGAAGAATTACGGTATTAAAAGCTGAATCCATCTTTCTCAAAGAACTGCTGGAATGAGAGCTAGCAGAAGTGTTTTGCTATACATTGAATCTAGTGGGAGGCTGCGAGTGGAGAGCTGTGCTTCCTTCCTTGTTTTCCATGAGCAGTGAGGGATAGGAAGGGCTCTAGGACTTTATGACGCAGGCTAAGCATCTCAAGAGCTTTGACAAACTCACTTCAGTTCTGTGTAAAATCAGAGCTCCTTCAACGCCCAGGCGCCTCTGCTCTCTCCCCCTCCCCTCGACGTGCAGTTTTCTCACATGCAAACTTCTCAGAGGCAGGAAATACTTTCCAGGCAATCTGGGCCTGCTTGTGGAGGCCCCTCTCGCAAAACATCAGTGTGCATAGAGCAGACAGAAGTCACTAGGAACGCTTGACAGGATCCGGCTTTAGGAGGCTCCCTCCAGCTGCAGAGGGTTTTTTTGTTAGAATCACACACTACTTAAGGAAAACTGCTTAGAATAGAGCCGTGACCTCAGCCACGAAATGAGAACTTTGATTCTGGAGACACTAACGGACAGAAGGACTTCTCTCCTAGCCCGGCTTGGGAGCACTGTCATGCCTTGGTCGCACAGCAACTCCAGCTCTAGGTAAGAGGCTCCTGCTGCCTTTAACCTTAAAGGTATTATTCCAGAGGCAGAGTGCGGGAATTCCTGGTATATTGCACCTAGTGGGTGACTACCCCAGGTTTCAGAACCTTGAAATCAGAAGAGGGAAACAATTAGTGTGCAGAAAGCTGTGAGTCAAATAGTTTCAGCAAAATGTCATTTCTAAAGTAGACTGCATGGAGCTTTGACTCTTTTCCTCCGTAAAGAAACTCTTTTTAGTGTGGTTGTTTTGTATTCTTAACTTATTTACTAATAGATCTATAAAGTTCTGTACTCTTGTTACACAGCTTAACATGAAACAAATGCATCTTCTCACACTGATGTGTGAGGTGTAAAGGAATTCTTCCTCCTCTATTTTTTCCCAACAGGAAGCATACATAAGATTATAGTTATTTTTTTCTTAATAAAGAGCCTCCGAAAGGTATTTTGTGTCTTATTTAAAGCTATGATATCAACTTCTTTGATATTGCCCAAACTAGTTTCAGTCGCCTGTCCCATTGCTAATGTGTCTCTTAAATTTTTCATTTTTTACAGAAGTAAATATAAAAATCTACAAATTCTCTCTCTCTCTCTCTCTCTCTCTCTCTCTCTCTCTCTCTCTCTCTCTCTCTCTTTCTCTGGTGTATTTGATTTCAGCCTTGGAATTTTAAATATCGGCATTGGGTTTGTAATTTCCTGGATTCAGATTTTATGTTTGGTGAAGGATACTGAGGATTGAAGTAATCTTAATCACAGTGTCACTCATTACTATGCTGATAGCCAGAGCCACAACAGTCATGTGAAAACTGATGAACATTCATGTTTTCTGTCATTATGAAATTATATTTCCTTCAGGATTTAATCTTTTTAAAGTGTCTTAATGTTTAAATGTGTGACCCATGAATAAATGAATTTAGTAATGCCTGAAATAACAAATATAAGACATGATGTTATATTTCTGAATATGTAGAATGAAATCATTTCTAGAAGTAATATGGAAGAATCCATAAAGAAAGCAAATATTCATGCATTTTCCAAATCTATTAATTGAACACAAAACCAACCAAGCAAAAGAGCAGTTTTGATAATTGGGTCATAAGAAATCAAATAAAGGTCTTGATTATAAGTTTTTATGAAGCACAAGATGATTGTCTGCTTGTTAGCTAATTTAATTCTTAATTTCTAGGCTAGAATAATTTATTAGAGTTTTGAGCTATCACTAACAATTTAAGCTGTGTTAAGGCTTTTAAAATATGAGAAAAAATCCTCACTTATAATATGTTAGAAATGAAATTCGGGGCTAGAGAGATGGCTCAGTGGTTAAAAGTACCAGTACTGACTGCTCTTGCAGAGGACCCGGGTTCAATTCTGAGCAGCCACATGTTGGCTAAGAACTGTTTTTAACTCCAGTTCCAGGGGAATCCTATGCCCTCTTCTGACCGCCACAGCACTGCATGACATGGGTGCACCTACCTACATGCTGACAGTACACTCATACACATAAAATTAAAAATTAAAAATAAATAAATAAATCGAAATGAAATTCAGGGGGCTTCAGACTATTGCTCAGTGCTAGAGAACTTGCATAAGCAAGGCCCTGGGTTCAATCTCTAACACCACCTAGAAGCAGGAATTCTGACATATCTAAACTATTATTTAAGAAAATCCCAAGACAGAGAACACCAGGAAAGGGAAGATCATAGATCACCATTCCTGGTATTGTCTGAGATTGCCAAAGAGGAGGCTAAGGAACAGCAGCATTTGAAAGTGACTTGTCCAAGGTCACGCTGCTGGCTGTTAGAAGGAAGGAACACGGAACCACAAAGACCTGCCTTGTGATTTACAGTCCTTGTAGCACACAGCTTTGCTCTTAACAAATTACTATGCACAGTGAAGTATAACTGTTCTCATCCATCAGGAGGATACTTTTCAGAAAGAAAGAGAGAGTTCTTAAATAAATCAAATTCAGTAACCGATACTGTTTCCTCACAGGCACAATTTTCCTTAGAGCATCTGCTATGCTTTCAACTAAGACATCATTAAATGAGTTACTTGTTTGATGGCTACTTTGTCAGATTCTATGCTTATGTCAAGCAAACCAATCTATATACTATAATGATACTCAATTTAAAGTAGCAGGTTTTTCTTTTCTCAAGAAAATAGACCTAGAGAGAAAATTGCTGCATTTTGTGTTCTTATATTCAAATGGTACTGTTCAAAGCTATTCTCACTAGTGACTTCCAGAAGTAATTTTACAGCCTTCTGTAACTGCCTCAAGACTCTCCTGAGTCTCTTATCTGCCTTAAATCTCTATTGCTTTAGTCTTTTTCCAGTTCTAGGTCAGTCTCCATGTCCATGTGAAAGTACAGGTTATATTTCTGATAAAAAGAGCCCAGTTCATTTCTTCTTCCCTCTGCAACCAGTTTGCAACTCTTTGACCCAGTATCTACTCTAAGGCTTCTGGGGATTCCTTTGCTGATACTCTTGCACATATACAAGAAGATTGTCCAGTGCAGCATAAAATGCAAGAGTTGGCTAGTTCATCTGCATCATGCATCACGTGTGAAACTTTCCAGCAAGAGCCTTTCTCATAAAATGAATGTATTCTACTTTTAATGGTTATGCTTTTCTTAGAATGTGTATCATGGTGCTCTTTTGGTTTTAGTTTTGGCATTTTACTGAACCAAGTGGAGTTTCCTAATATTAACAGTTAAAATATCCAATACTCTCTTCCACAGTCACCACGCTGCATTGTAGCACAGCCTAGACAACTGGCTGAGTAATCAATGAAGTCTAGTGAAGGAAGGTGCACTGAGTCTCTATTTCCTCCTAATAACGTTATCATTTTTTGGGTCTTTTTGAGACAGGGTCTCCCTGTAGCCCCTGCTGTCCTGGAACTCACTCTGTAGACCAGGCTGGCCTTGAACTCACAAAGATCCGCCTGCCTCTGCCTCCCAAGTGCTAGTATTAAAGGCGTGCACCACCATGCCTGGTTATGTTATCATTTTTTAAAAGGCATTTTTAGACCTCTTCAAACCTGTCACTACTCTACATCTTACTGCTGATTCTTAAGGTCCAGTAAATCTTATTTACAGAAGATTGGATCTATAGGCTTAAAATGGTTCTGAGGGGGCTAGAGAGATGGCTGAGCAGTTAAGGGCAGTGGCTGCTCTTGCAGAGCACCCAGATTAGGTTCCCAGCACACACATGGTGGCTAACAGCTGACTATACCTCCAGTTCCGGGAGATTCAACGCCCTCTTCTGAGCTCCATGGGCATTGCACAACATGGGTGCACTTACATACATCCAGGCAATATATTCATATACATAAAAAAAATATTTTAAAATAGATCTGAAATCAGTTATTTACAGTTTGTCTTTGATTTTTATTTTTTTTTCTTCTTGGAAAGTGAAAAAACTGGTATCAGTATTATCTTGCAGTGAGTACAGTCTTTCTAAGGACATTTTAATACAGCAGGATTTCAAATGACAAATGGCCCATAGCTGAATCAGGTATATTTTTATCATAATCAAGAAATATCAATAATTGTGTATAGAAACAGGCTCCTTAAAGATGCAACCTAAGCCAAGCAGGCCTACAGAGGAACGTTCCTAACAATTAGGTATGGGGTGATTTAGAGTTTACTTCTATAGAAAGCACCAAACAGCTTATAGTTTGGGGATGTAGGATGGCTTAGTTTAAAAAGATTTTTTTTAATCAAAGCAAAATATAGACATCAAAATAGTTTGAAAAGAAATTTATCTCAATGGATTATATAGTATTAATATAATTGACCTTGAGAAGAATAGACAAGGAATTGAGTGCAAATACAAAAAATAAAATTGTAACTAAAAGGCACTTCAGATGCCATACATAATACGAACTTTCCCATAACTGAAATTAATGAGTGAAGAGGGCAATTGCAGCTGGTCTCATGTGTAAAAAGATTATCTTTATATTATATTAAAATGCCAAAATGCTTTAGTAATGCAGTTTGGATAAATCAAAGGAAAAAACCAAAGCTACTAGCAGAAATGGCATAAAAGAGAAAGATTAAAGAGAAAGCTTGAAAATTTGGTTAAAGTTTATTCACATTCCCAGCAAATAACCACACTCTAGCATATTAAGAATTACCAATTCCTGTTTGTCAAAAAACAACATGTGGAATGAATGGGAGTAAAAGAGAGGGAAGAGCAGGGAAACCGGGTGAAGAATCTTGGTATATGGAGTTGGACTTTCACTCTCTTTTCCAGACATCCTGTAATAATATACTAATACTTGGTAAAGGGGAAGAAAAGTAAGTGGTTGGCAAAAGTCAGCAGAAGCTGAGGCCAGAGGTTAACAGCACTCTTATGAGATGACATTACAACTCATAACAACCTGAAACACAAACTTCCAGAAATAGTTTGAAATGAAAACCTATATGAGGCCCATCATGAAGAGAGTCAGTGGATTTCCTACAGTTTCAATTGGGGGGTGGGGGGCAGCCACAAGGAAAGACTCAGAAATACAGCACAACTACAGCACTGGCTCTGATTTCAACTCTTCTCCCTGATACTCCTTGATTTGAATCATGATTCACATTTTTATCTAATCGCACATCTATACTGATATAATAGAAGCAGGCAAGGTGTAATTTTAATTTATACTCAGCTATGATTTTGCAGCTGAGAGCAACTAAAAAGTAAAGGGGTCCTCACGATATCTCCTCCTCCTCTTACTCCTCCTCTTCTTCCTCCTCCTCTTCCTCCTCTTCCTCCTCCCCATAGTATTATTTAGCATCTTACCATCTAGTGAATGTTTGAAATAAGTGTTTTACCTGTTTTATTGTCATTTTTTCATTATCTTGTTAATACTTTCCTCTCATTTTTTACATTATTCTCTTTATAGTTATAAGGAAACTAAGGTTCAACTAATTTAGGAAAATAGTCTAAATATCCAGGGCAAAAAAGACATTTTAAAGATATCTTGCTTTTATACACACACACACACACACACACACGCACACACACACACACACCATACACGCATATATATATGGAGAGAGAAAGAGAGTAATTCTTCCTGCTTACTGGCAGATATTTGACTTTTACTAGACACATAATTCTGTTGCAGTTTCTCTTTATAAAATTGAGCAATGATAGTATTATTCTGTATGATAATTTTATTATTACTAACATACTAGATATACTGCCTAGTCCGTTTTACGTTTGATAAATTGAATCTTTTATGTTTACTGTTTTCATTATCATCAAAGTTTTTCTTTTCTTTTCTTTTCTTTTCTTTTTTTTCTTTTCTTTTCTTTTCTTTTCTTTTCTTGAGATATGGTCTCCTTTTAGCCCCCGCTAGCCTGGAACTTGCTATATAAACCAGGCTGTCTTTGATCTCATAGAGATCTGCTTGTCCCTGTCTCACAAGCACTGGTATTAAAGGTGTCTGCCACTAAAATCAGCCTTCATCAAAGTTTCGAATGCTCTTAATATTACTTAGCTATATAGAAGAGCTGCCACTGGTTGGAAAAAAGCACAAATGTATATTCACAGATATCAATATATGATGAAGTTATAGATATTATGCATAAAAGACAAAAGCTGATATACAAAGTGTTGGCCCGTCGTTGGATACTAAGCTGACAAAAGGAGCTAAATTCCCCAAAATTGCCTCTTCCTGATGTCAGTGAACATTGTGCTTAAGGAACAGCTCAAAGCTCAGTTTCTGTTGTCACCTTGCCTTCCAAGCACCTGTGTCAATAGTGCTGTAGACGCCATATCTTTTCTTTACACTGAATGATAGCTATTTCTACTGGTAGAGCATTCTCAGAAATGATTATAAAGCTAAAAATAAAGTGACCACTTAAAGCAAAGCCACATCTCACTGTAATGATGATAAAGCATTTTAACCCGTGTTCTTTGTTAGATAGAAGTATTGCTTTATAAAGAGGAAAAACCACATGTCAATCATACTATGCAATCCAAAGTGGAATGGGGAGGGCAGCCAAGTTGCCAACACCATATTTAATTCTAAGACCTTCCCTGTTGTATGAAAAATTCTATCTGAAACAGGTTAAGGAAAATGGCAACGCTTTTACTGGTTATAAGAAACCCTGTTGAAAAGATACCATGGTAAAGTGATCATTGATTAATGAATTTATTTGCAAGCTTCGGCTAAGGCACAGTGTGGTTTAAAATGCCCCTGTGTCTACCTAAGATGGAACACTGCTATTAAGAAGCCTATATACTTTGTGAAGGAAAATGTATAGAAAGCCAAAGTAAACACAAATATCTAGGAATTACTCTATCCATGATGCAGGCTTGGCCCTTAGGACTGTGTTAACTTCTGGATCTCTTGGAAGCCTTATATCCCCAGAAATGTCTTAGCAATAGCAGGAAAATATGAAATGTTCCAATATTTCCTCAGATTACATGTGGGTAACTTAAAACATGGTAAGGAATCTGCAAAACTGTTAGCCCTGAGTTATGAAGTGGGTGGTGAGCAGAACACTGCCAGACCTGGACTCCGCCCTTCAAGAAAATTAGATACTGTTCAGGAACCTGGAGGTAAAGATAGGGCACAGACACAGTAATCGCTGGCAGTTCTGCACACCCTGTTCTTTTCTGGTGACTAGACCCCAGCAGATTGAAAGGGTTAATTTTGAAATTTGCCTAATTCCTGGAGTAACTCTATTCTGAGAGGAAAGAATGTGAAAAAAATTTCTAAGTTTATTAAAACCTCTGAAATAGCCATAGAATTAGTTAACATGGAAGAGGTGTTTTTAATTTGAAATTTTTTCTTCTGAAAGCCCAAACTGCCAGAAGTTTGGATGTGTCTCTTGGAAAAACTGATATACTATGTAGTCTAGATGACCTATTAGAAATAGTTTATTTTTACAATTTACTAGAGTTAATTTTTGGTGATCTCCAGACAGCTTAAGGACATGGAAGCTATTTTATGTATAATATTTTAATCTCTATGGAGCAATTTACCAATAAAGAATCTTACCAAGAGTTTATGTTCCTTACTAATGAATAATAGGCATAATAAGTACATGCCAAAACTATGCGGAAGTCAGTGGGCAATGACTCTGTGAGAGATGAAGACATGGACTCCTGTGAAAGAAAGGGCATCTTCATAACATCGTATGGAGATCAACTCCTGCATCATGCACTGATGTTGTCTCTCTCCTACAACCCAATTCCATCTCTCTTTATTTTGGATTAGATAACATGATTATCTATGGAGAAACCACTAACTCCTCTACTGAAAGTTGGCTGCCTTGATGAGACTCCTAGAAATTCTATTTAAAAACATATTACTAGTTTTGCTTTTTGTTCGTGTATTCATATAAAAGAATTAAGAAAAATATCATATGTTCCCTAACTTTTCTCACTGCACATAAACATTTTGCCTATATTTCTATGAAAATCATCTTTTCCTCAGTAGGTAGGTGCCCTGAAATACACAATCTTATTTTGTGCTTTGATACTTTCATTGAGAAAGTAAGTCTTTGGGGACTTTACATTAGTTTGTGCGTTTGTGCACTGAACTCATGTCAAGACTTACCTTGACATTAGTTGAGTGCACATTTGAAGGGCTGACTTAAATTGCAATTTTATCTCTTTCCTGGCTGTTGTACAGTCAGCTTTTCTAATGTAATTCAGTAAGTCTGTGGGAAGCACAGGCTGTTCACAAATGTGACTACCTGAGACTAGACTAAGGCAAATTAAGATTTAAAATCACAGGAAGATGTTCAGGTTCCCAGTGCCGCCATCCCTCCAATGAGACACTGACCATATAGCAACAAAATATGTCGATGTTGGGGTGCTCTTTTCTTGAAAAAAAATTCTTTATGCTAGAAAGTACCATCAAGGGCTGGGATGTCATTCAGTGTAGAACACTAACTTACTGGCCGAGCATGAGGACTGACTTGAACACCACACACACACACACACACACACACACACACACATGCACACACACACACGCACACACACACACACACCAAAAAAAAAGAAGAAGGAAAAGTGTAATCTTGCTTGTAGTGAACGGTTACCTCCCTTGCATCTCTTCTTTTTCACTCTTACTGTGTATGATGATCTCTGGTATATGCTTAGAGCAGTAATAGAACTAGTCTGTAACTGAGAATTAACACAGTATGGGTATAATTGGGAAGAAAGCTTTGAAAGGAAACCAGAATTAAATCTACTCTAAGTAAAAAGTAGAAAGAGAAAAGGAAGTGGCAGCACTTCCTCCTCTTTTAAACATACAGAATCTATGTGAAAGTGGAAGTTTAACATAGCTTAAAACATCTCGAGTCAATTCTTTCCTCATTTATTTATGTTTATACATGTGTAACTATACACAGACACATACAGATAGAGAGCTCACAAGTCAATCGTATATTCCCTTATTTCTACTGATATATGCGTTTTACATACATAAAAATCTGTGTTCTCAAAGGCTCGAACAGGATACCTACTTTTGTGTTGTTTTTTTTCTTTGTTTGTTTGTTTTTTGACACAGTATTTTTTTTTATTGATGCTTTGTGTATTTCATTCATCATTTTCCAATTCAGTTCAGGCATATATCCCCTTCCCTTCCCCCCACCCCACCCCTACCCATCCCAGATCATGCATTCTGCCGTAAGTTTTTTGCATCTTTCTCTGCTTTTTTTGTTTTGTTTTGTTTTCATTTTTTTAACAATAAGTGATAATTTGTGACTACAAGCATCCTTCATGTAACACCAATTGCAAGCAGTTGTGCCCAAACCCACACAGATCATGGGTCCCACCATCCAGCAGGAGGGGCTTGTATGTTCAATCAAGTTGATCAAATGAGTGTCCAGTCTATATTGTTGTAGTTTCACCATTAACCCCAATCAAAGCCCTTACATTCTACCACGCCCCCTCTTCCGCAGATTGTTCCCTAGGCTTAGAAAAGGGGCACAGGTGGATGAGAAGCAAAACAGTCTACTTTCTCTGGAGCTGTTGTCTTGGTCTCTGGTCAATTCTGGCTGTTTTCTTTCATGGGCTGCCAGCTTGTCCAGGCATAACCTTTCGATCCTACTAATGAAGCACATGCAATTAGATATATAGGTATTTAAACAGTATAATATATAGCCTTTCGATCCTACTAATGAAGCACACGCAATTAGATATATAGGTATTTAAACAGTACTAATTGTTATGGTAGGTTACTTTGGTATAGACACAGATGTTTGGATGGTATGTTAATCCATGAATTACATTTTCTTCTGTTAAGTATGACAGGGTCTTCGTGTGGTTTATAACATCTCCTAACCATTAGAGGATGTAAGCTTGTGGCATCAGCCGTGGGTTATTCCTCCAAGGAGAGAGCTAATAGCCAATTAGATTTGGGATATACAGACATATGGCTGCCACTGCTGCACAGTATTTCCAGGCAGATGAGGTGTAGCTACCTACTTTTGAAGGGCTGAACTTAAAAGTTTCTGTCTGTGATGGTAAAACTATCAAGTCTACAGGATCTAGAATTGCCTAGGAGACAAGCCACTGGGCATCTCTGTGGTGGATTGTCTACATTTGTCTAGGTTTGTTAAGGTGGGAAGATCCACATTACCCTTGGAGGGCGACCTTCCATAGACTGCTCGAATCAAAGGGAGGAAGTGACCCAGGCCCCAGCACCCATGCCTCTCTGCCTCCTTACCAGGGATGCAATGTGATGGCTGCCTCAACTTCAGCCCTCATGACTTCACAGCCACTGTGGAGGACACTCTCCAATTGTGAGTAGAAGTCATTCCTTCCTTCCTTGAGCTGTTTCTGTCAGGTATTTTGTCCCAGATTTGAGATAAGTAACTAAAGTACCATGTTTCCAAGGGCTGCACATGACATGCCCAGGAAAAGCTGAGGAATGATGCGGTGACAGAGTTCTCTTTCTGTGGATTTAGGGACTGAATGATATTGATATTCCATTTCATGAATCTTAAACTTCTACTCCGTAACATTTCAGAAAGCTTATGGCTACAATGATTGCTTACATTGCAGGAATTACCAAAAGGGCTAGGAGAAAAGGAAATTCATGAAAGAATGCCTTGGAAACTCATTGGAAACTTCATTGGTATTGGTTTCTCAAAATATGTGTCTAAAATATCAGTTTTATTTTGCTAACAACCTGAGGCTCTGAATACTTAGGAGATTGTGGTGTGTGGTGTGCAGGGAAGGGGTGATAGGAACAATCTGACCCCACCAAATATGTTGTAGATAACCTAAAGTCACATTTGTACATGAGTTCAATCTTAAAAGTATTACCCTAGAAAGCCAGGCGTGGTGTCACACGCCTTTAATCCTAGCACTTGGGAGGCAGAGGCAGGAGAATCTTGGTGAGTTCAAGGCCAGCCTGGTCCTCAGAGCGAGTTCCAGGACAGCTGGAGCTACAGGGAGACCCTGTCTCGAAAAGACTGGAGAAAAAAAGAAAAAAAAAAGTATTACCCTAGAACTTATTAGATTAAAATATTACTTAATAACATTGCTAAAATTTGTAAATAAGATGTTTTTATTTCAAGAAAATAGCAAACAAAAGCATATTATGAATTTTTTGTTAGCTACTTTTATATTTATATTCTGAATTTGTTTATTTCTTTTTATATTTACCTCTATATTTATAAGCAATATATAGATTTATACTACATCTTTTCAATTTTAAACATTGCCTCTTAATTTTCTACTATGCAAAAGAAGGATTGAGCTCTGCACAACCATTCTCCCCAGCATTTCTTTATTTTTTTAATTTTATTTATTTCTGTATGTGTATGGATGTACTGTCTGCATGCAGGTTTGTGCACCTGTGTCGTGCAATGCGCGGAGGTCAGAAGAGGGTCTCGGATTCCCCTGGAACCGGAGTTCTCCTGGAATTGGAGTTTCAGACGGTTCTCGGCTGCCATGTGGGTGCTGGGGATTGAACCCGGGTCCTTTGTAAGAGCGGTCGGCCCTCTTAACCACTAGGCCATCTCTCCAGCCCCTCTCCCCGGCATTTCTAACTCCACCCTTCACAAACCCTATGTTCTGAAAATAGTTATTTCCCAGTTTTCATTAAGTCAGTGAGTATTTATTATTCGCAGTATCTTGACTCCATGTAAAGATACAGGTTATCCAGATAGGTTATGTGATTCTGCTTTCTTTCTTATAAAACTGTTTTTCTTAGAGTTAAGACTCAGTTCCTCTAATTTTCTCTGTAACTCTTGCTATTAATAATTCCTTCACTCAAATTGTCCATCATTACTTTAAAATTCCTCTCAGTATATACATCTTTCTTCATAAAATATTATTCTTAGAGACAACGCTTATAAATTTCAATCCTAGAAACTACATTCCATAGACATTTGTATTGAATTCTTGACTTCCTCTAGAGTGTCTACATCTCTAGCAGCTTCTGAAAATAGGCTGACAAAAAAATAAGGTTCCTTGTATAATTCTCAAGTTGAAACAAATTACCATCCAACATTTTTAATGCATAATTTCTTGCCATCTTTTTTTCACTGTTAATGCTGACTGGTCTAAAATGCTCTCTCCCATTTCTTAAAATACAACCTCTTATTTATCTCAACATTTAGGGTCATTTTGCTATGTCCTCTGTTCTGAAATTTCACAATGATGTTTCGAATATACTCAATTTTTCTTCCTTGTGCTCCTTGCATAGTCTGATTCTCTTTTATCTAAAGACATGGCCATTGTTCCCAGAATGTTGTGTGATTTTTGAAAATTATCACACAAAGTAATGAAATTTATTATGGCCTATTCATACATACATATAATGAACTTTGCTCATATATTACTTTGAAAAAATTCCCCTCAATTTTTCTAAAATTCTCCTGAGAAATGGCACTGCCTTCCATGGTGACAAATGAGATTTAAAGTTCTAAATAATTCTGTAGTGTTTGTTGTTGCTTCTGTTATCTTTCCCTAACAGGTGTCCTAGAATAGTAAGTCTCTGGAAGCAGAGAGAAAGGAAGATTCTTCCATCTAGTGGGAAACTCTACAAAACACACCATTGAACTTAGATATTATAGAGACAAAAACTGTACCAGAGATTATTTCATTCTATGAAGATTTACCTAACACACCCACCATCCTGCCATTATTGTCTATTCAAGAAGAAAGGGAGGGGAAAGGGAAGGAAAGATAGGCAAGCAGGTGATCAATCTGACTTTCTGTTAACCTTTTCATAACATTGGTATTTATCAATGGTACTATGGCCAGAGCATTTGTTTGTTTGTTGTTTGTTTACATGAGTTTCTTCCATAGAATTTCAAGTTGCAATCAGAAAAACAGAATACTTGTCTCCATTTGTATTCTTGTTGCTCATCCTGGCTGGCATTCTTTAACTATGATTCTTAACAGTGTATATAATGGCACTGCTGTCAATTCTGCACTGCTACACACTTTCGATAATGGGGGGGGGCTCTTATCTATGCTTTCTACTTCCAGGCGATAGAGTGACAACAAATAAAGGCTCTTCTTTTCACTAGCAGGCCAGATTAGATTTTAATGTGTATATGTAGACTGTGATTATTTAATATCACAAGTTGGCCAGTAATTTTCAAGCCAGAATGTCTCCAGTTCTCATTTTTAGATACCATAACATTCTGTTGTGTTTCATTTTAAAATACATTCTGTATACCAAGAAATTCTTAGGCTAAGAAGCTGCATTATAAAATTAACCCAAAGGATAAAATTGAAGTCACCTCCTGTCTATACGTCCTGTGCACCACTGTCAGAGAAAGTGCCTTTCAATAATTCACAAACATTTTCTAGGACCGTTGCATGACTGTCAGAGCATACAGTTTTCTAAGACTACCAAAATCATGTTTGAACACATGAAGTAAAAAATCCCCATGGAAATTCACTTCATAAAATCAACACCCTGGAATGACCCATGCTTTTCCAGATCTTTCATCCAAATCCTCAGAGAATGAGCTCATTTTGAATGAAACTACATGAAAAGGATTAGCAAAAATATGTAACAGAGATGTGCAGAAAAGTGGTCAGTAGTTTGAAATGTGATTTTAAATAAGGCAGCTTAAGGAGGAATTACATGGAAGGACTCTTGCAACATGGATTTTAGTCAATTCAGATGCATCAGAAAATGAAGTATTCTGCCGAGCGTGGTGGTGCACGCCTTTAATCCTAGCACTTGGGAGGCAGAGGCAGGCAGATCTTTGTGAGTTCAAGGCCAGCCTGGTCTACAGAGTGAGTTCCAGGACAGCTGGGGACACAGGGAGACCCTGTCTCAAAAAAAAAAAATAAATAAATAAATAAAAGAAAGAAAATAAAGTATTCTCAGATTCACTGCCCATAATCTAATGCTCCTATCAATGATTTCTTGGGCTTTATATAGGAGGAGATTTAACGAGTTTTAAAATCAGAACTTAAGTAAGAGTATAGGAAAGAAAATGGAGATGAAATATTTTAAAAACATACCAGACCACAGAATATGGAATAATTATTTAAAGTAAAATGATATTGATCATAATGATAATTAGGAAAAGGTAGGGGTTTTTTTTCTAAAAGTATAGTATAGAGTCATAACAATGATTTTAAAATGCCCAAAAAGCCTATATTAGAAATGAGAGCAGAGTTAGCACTATGCTGAACCTAATTAATTTATAATCTTTCTGTTCAAATAGATTAGTTCAGAATTCATTGTAGTACTGTCATTTGACATGACGGAAGCACTTACATACTTGCCAAGTTGAGTAAAAGAAGTTAATACTGTTATAAGCTCTTAAAGGAAAAAGCATTGTATATTCCTTTTCCCAAAGAACACATAGATCTGTATCTGTCCTTAGTAAAATAAATGAAACCAGAATTTAGGCTCAACCTAATCATAAATGTGGCTTAGGAATGACAAAGTAATAGCACTTGGCACTTCTTAAGTTAGCCTGTTCCTTCTACAGGATAAAAATAAAGAAAAGAAAGCATCCAAAACAGAACCGCCCTATTACAACCCAAACTTGCCCATGAAAGCAGAAATTTTCTGGCCTGCATCTATGCGTTTTTTCCACTTTCCGTAGCCTCCCACACTGTAATGACTTATGCATGGAATTCAGAAGCTTTATATTTTTCTTTTCAGTACAAGGTGAATGCCAACATGGAAAATGTAAATGCTGGCCATTTTCAAAGATGGCCACAGACCTCTAAGGGAACCAAAATGTATCCATAAAGATATTTGGTCAGGTCAAAATGCTTGAATATGTCTTAACTTCACCCATCTTTTATAGGGTGGGACTATTTACCTTTCAAGCATGTGCTTAGTCAGAATAATTTTAAATTTTTTTCTGTGGGTAGTCAGAGTCCTTTTTCAAAAGACTGAACTGTAGCCAACCCAGCAGTTAATTTGGTTTATGGCTGAAGGCAATGTCATATGCTGGCAGATCCTGTGCAGAGCAAAAACTAAAAATGTCTGCTCTTTGGATGGGATTTTCATTCACAGTCCAGCCATTTATTTTCATTGGGGATTAACATTTGAGTTGGTAACTCTTATAAGGTTGACCTTAACACTGATACAACTTGATTTTTTTAACCAATTTGAATAATTCAAGGCAAAGGATTGATAACTAAAAAGTATTTATAACCTCACATTATCTTATAAATAGCTTTCTTGTTTGCTTAAATTTTTATGATCCAAATCCTAAAGAAAAATATGTGAACTAAAATATTTAGATAAAAGAGAATGTGGCTTGAATGTTTGAACTAATTTTTTAAGGATCTCACATCTTCTTTTCAATTTACTTGAATTAGTTTGTGGAATGAGGTTAAAGTTTATACATTGTAAAGACATGTGGAGCCAGGATGAAGATAACAATCTCATAGTTCCATGGAGACAATGAACCTTGTTCATTATTTGAGCCTAGGCCTTAAAAGTCTGACCTAACTTGAACACGGGCTCCCTTCCTAGGTAGGTCTGAACAGTTACAAGATGTTTTTAGCTTTCAACAATATTGCTATGATGACTGGTTAATGGCCAAAAAAAGAATATGGACAGAAGCATCTCTCCTAAAGCCTAGTAAATGGTGTGCATTGTGCGTTCTAATCCATGAATTGTGAGTTAATATGAGCTGAACTGCATTATTCTGTGTTCCTCAGTCTCTCCCTGGGGTACACACATCCTGGTCACTGGGATCACTGTGGGATCTTTTACTCACTAATGCATTGCACATGCTGCCTCCATAGCTCAAAGTTCTTCAGGAGCAGTTCCCTTATGGCCTTTGCTGCAATTCAAACCAAGGAGCAAATTGATTTCCTTAATGACTTTTGTTCACAAAAGTAAATCAGGAAAGCATGCAATCCAGAGCAACACATTTTATTTCCAGTAATTTTTACTAAGAATCACAATCCAAATGTTTCCTTAATGGAGTCTTAAATGCTTGCTATATAAATGTCTTTATTCATCAGTAAACCAACTGAACTACTTTTTTAGAATACAGATAATTTTAACCAAAAATACTAAATTTTTCTTCAACTATCAGACTGATTCTTAAAGAAATAGCACTGTTAAAGCTATTAATCAGAAGTATTATATCTCTTACTTCTGGTCCACAGCATAGATTACACACTCTCTTTGCTAATATATATTGCCACATATATATATATATATGTATATTAAGTGCATATTTTTATTTTTTTAAAGATGGTGAAATCACAAGCATCCTCTCTTTTGATCCATGAATTTGAAATCATGTTTCATCAAGTTGCATCTCCTTGAGCCTCATATGGAATGTATCTCCCTGTCTGCTGTTGAATTGTGATGACATGTCTGCAGCTATCAGAAAGAGAAGCTGGGAAGAGCACGTGACCCAGAAGACCGGACAGCCTTTCAATTCTGTTGAGTATGACACAGCATGTCATCATGGACTGGTAGTCGACAGCTTGCAGGCGAGTATGGAAAATGATGCAAGCCTAAATGTGGACCACAAAGAGAAGTGCGCTTCCCTACCAGACTGCTGTCATGGGTCTGAGCCCAGAGATTTTCCTGGGAGGCCAACGGGTCAGATTTCAAAGGAGGCGGATGAAAGTGATAGTCAGGAAGGGGAAGAGAAATTTCTGTCTCTGGAGGCCAGCACAGAAACACTAGTGCACGTTTCTGATGACGACACGGATTCTGATAGCCACCTTACCAATGGCACACGGATTATAACCCCCCAAACACGTGAAAGAGACAGCCAACATAATGTGGAGGGAGCTGGCTCCTTCACCAAGACAATGCAGGTCATGGAAAGTAACCAAGACACTCTTAATTCCTGGGGGATGGCTGGGGAAGTTGATGTGTCTCCAGCAAAGAAAAGTGGGGAGAGGAAAGATGTTGATGAAATAAATAAGACCCTGGAGCTTTGTAATGATATGAGCTTAAGTGAAGTAGGAGATCTGTCCGCAGTTAATACATTTGATTCTTGGAATGTGAAATATATCACACCTGAAACACAACTACTTAATTCTGCAGTTATCGCTCAACAACGAAGAAAAGCTGACTTCCCTAAAGAGGAACAAGAAAGAAACAGTGGCGGTGTAGTACAAGATGTGCCATTGAGTGTGCCTTGCACAGACAGAGGGCTGCCATTATTAGAAGCAGATTGCAGAAGTTGCCTTTCACATCCTTCTTCCTGCCCCAGTGGAAAGTCAGCAGAAAATGACCTGGAGATGAGAGGGTTCTCAGAACATCAAAACAAAAGCCCTCCGGAGGTCAACACAGAAGATGGCAAGCAGTGTTTACACTCAAAGGGCCCAGTGACCACCCAGGAGCCCACAGACAGCCAAGTCAGACTGCGCAAGAAAAAGGTAAGCTGCCCGCCCCTGTAGAACATCTGGCTTTTGAATCACTCTAAATACCCTTATTTTCATCACTTACTAATTTGTTTGAACTGAAAAATGCACAAATGCTTCATGTCTGTGTTTTCAACCATGCAATGAAACTAGCATAATTTAGAGGATACGCACTTGATAAAAGCACCGAAATAGGAGAAATCGCTGTGTCGGGAGTGTGTGGATGATGGGATGTGTCGCTGCTTTCTCTCCTTGTAATTCAGTGGCCGCATAGACCATTGTGGTATTATGCAAGGCATTCTAAAGAGTGGTACCTAATTTTTTATGTTTTTACTGATGTTTTGTGTATTTCAGACATCATTTTTCGATTCAGTTTAGGCATATTCCCTTTTCCCTTCCCCCCACCCCACCCCAGATCATGCATTCTGCCATAACTGTCCTGCATATTTCAGTCATTTTTTATTCTTAGGAATTCACATTTTCCTTCATTAATTTTATATTACTCTAAAATATGGATACATACTCTTCACCCATATAGAGTAATTACGAATTACGGAGTCTGAAAATAAGTGGTGGGTGGATTCTAGAGCCTGTTGAAAGATTTACATTATAACAACATAGTTGCCTTCAGATAAACAGAAATATAACAATAATGTTGTTCAGCTTGCCTTTCTCTCTCTCTCTTTTTTTTTTTTTTTTTTTTTTTTAGTATTTTTGAGACAGAGTCTCCCTTTAGTCCCAGCTGGCCTGGAGCTCACTCTGTAGACCAGACTGGCCTTGAACTCACAGAGATCCACCTGCCTCTGCCTCCCTAGTGCTAGGATTAAAGGTGTGTGATACCACGCCTGGCTGTCAGATTGCCTTTCATCTGGGGGATTTGGTGTTAGCATCCACAAATGAGGGAAACCATTTGCCATTTGTTTTTCTGGGACTGTGTTACTTCACTCAGCATAATGGCTTTGAGTTCCATCCATTTACCTGCAAAGTTCATAATGTCATCTTTACCACTGACTGTAAGTACTCCATTATGTAGATGTACCACATTTTTGTCATCCACTCGTCTGTTGAGGGGCATTTGGGTTGGTTCCAGCTCTTTGCTATTGTGAAGAGAGCTGCAATAAATATGGATGTGCATGTATCTTTGCAGTACAATGAGTCTTGTGGGTATATACCCAGGAGTGGTATGACTGGGTCAGGTGGTAGGCTTATTTTGAGTTTTTTAAGGGTTCTTCACAGTGCTTTCCATAATGGTTGTACAAGTTTACATTCCCACCAGCAGTGGATGAATGTTCCGTTTTCCCCACAGCCTCTCCAGCATTTGGTGTCTTTTGTTTTCTTGTTTTCTTGATCTTAGCTAGTTGTATCAGAGTGAGATGATATCTGAGAGTGGTTTTAATTTGCATTTCCTTAATTATTAATGATGTCGAATGCTTTTTAAGATGTTTCTCAGCCAACTTTACTTCCTCACTGGTGAAATCTCTGTTGGGACTTCTCTCTCCCTTCAAAAAGTATGTTTAGTCATTGTCAGAAACATTCAAAATAACCCTTTTGGCCTAGGAACATAGCTCAGTGGTTAAGACCATGTACTGCTCTTGCAGAGGCCCTGAGTTCTAGCACTCACATAGGGTAGCCCACAACCACCTGTAATCCAGCCCCAGATCTGATGCCCTCTTCTGGCTTCTGTGAGCTCCTGCACTCACATGCACATACCCACATACAGACACATATAATTTAAAATAAAATAAATCTTTAAAGATATTTGAAAAGAACCCACTTTATGCATTGAAAAACAACACAATCCTGGATAGGCTAGTATTACTTTAAAGGGCACACTGCTATATTCACATCCAAAGATGCATCATATCTTGTCTTTGCCACAGCTTGTCTTTGTTTTTGAGAAAGGACCAATATAATTATATTAATTTTTATGCTAAGACCCCTTTGACTAATTCTGGAGATTCCTCTGAAAAATCTTCCACATGAGAGACACACTGGGGCGGCACAGCATCATGTGCTTGTGAGTGAGGACAATTTTAGGCTTGCTTTGCATTTTTCTTTTCTTTCTTTCTTTCTTTTTCTTTTGAGACAGGGTCTCCCTTTAGCCCCAGCTGGCCTAAAACTCACTCTGTAGACCAGGCTGTCCTTGAACTCACAGAGATCCACCTGCCTCTGCCTCCTGAGTGCTAGGATTAAAGTCGTGCACCACCACACCTGGCTTAAAGATGGTTCTAGGCCGCCATTTATATTTTTCAAACAATGTAGTCTTAAATAAACTGTTTGCCACTCTCTCATGTGGCAGTAGCACTGAAGAAACCCTGAAAACCTGAAAACTGGTGGTAAAAAAATACTTTTGGGTTGGAAAGATGGCTCAGTGGATAAGAGCACTGACTAGTCTTGCAGAGGACCTGGATTTGATTCCCAGCACCCACATGATGTCTGTAACCCAACTGTCTGTAACTCCAGTTCCAGGGTATTCAACACCTTCTTCTGACCTCTGCAGCCATTGCATGACACAGGTGCATTTATAGAAATAAAGGCAATATACTCATACAAATAAAATAAAATAATAGACTATAAAAATACTATCTTGCCCTCTCCTGTGTTCATGTTAATTTATAATTGTAGTTCTACTAAACAGAAAACTAATATCCTCAACTCTATTTAGTTGGGGCTATGTACCAACTCTTTAAGGTGAAAAAACATCTGATTTCCATAGCCTGTGGCTGTGCTAACAAACTGGATCATTACTTGGTATAAAGGAACTCAAAGACATTAGAGCAAAACTCAGTGTGGTCAGAATACATGCCAACAGAATAGTTTCTGCTTCTGGCAAACTTTCTCTTGCTTACGTAAGTTGTATTAAAATGTCAATGCTCTATGAAGTTGTTATGATTGGAATGCTCAGGTCACATTTTCAGAAATTTCCATATGTCCTATCAAATCTGTTGAAGAAAAATGCAATAATGGCCTAAGAAAATATTAACTGACCTATGACATAGCGCCCTAAAATAAGACAAATCTGGTCTAACTGCCTACAGAAACATTAAACATTCCTGCGACATAAGCTCACACTTGGACATTTATATCAAGAGGAGGAATGCTGGAAAGAATTTGCTGTGGGGTGTGCTGCTATACCATGGTTGTATTTTGAGAGCTGTAATTATATCTCACAAGTTCTAACTCAAATATTCTATTTGAAGCATTTCATCACTCTAAAGTCTTGCATTGTCTTATGGAATATTTACTATGACACTACAACCTTTTTTGGCATGCCTTGGAATGAGCACATAAATACAAAGTTTAGGTTCAAATTCTACTACATAACTAAAGTATGGCTAGGAGAAGCATCCTTAAGATTAAAATGTGTAATGTGTTTTTGTTTTATCTTTCACTAAAAGAGTGTGTTTAATACCTTTAGACTGGAAATTAGTCATGCTAAAATTTTACCAAAATGTAACAGAACACATACATAAAAATAATATGCACAGAGGTATTCACCATTGCATTTTATGTTACTAAAAATAGAAAGACACCATAAAATTCGATCAATATAATATTTAATTATGCCATGTACAGAATGCTATACAGCCATTAAAATGTTGGGGCTGGAAAGATGGTTCAGTCAGTAAACCTCTTGCTGCACACTCTGGCAGACCTCCGTTCAGACCCCCACAACTCACATCAAAAGGCCGGAGGGGAATGCAGAGTTGTTAGCCCAGCAATGGAAGGCAAGAGATAGTGGGATCCCTGGGGCTTGGTGGCCAGTTGCTTTACACAAGCAGTGAGCTCCAGGTTCACTGGAGAGAGAGACCCTGTCTCAAAAAGTACGGTGGAGAGTGAGAAAGGAAAACACCCAGTGTTCAGCCTTTAGCCTCCCCCTGCATGCATACCTGCACATCCACACATGCACACTTGAACACATAGACACTTGTGCACCACACACGCATGCACATGCACAGAGACAGAACCATGTGAATCATTTTGAAAATCATTCATGATATAGTTCATCTAGGAGAAAATGATGACAGATTAGTAAGGGTAGCATGTCACAATGTAGGTGATAAGTGTATGTCCATGTTTAGAAACATATAAAACTATAAAGAGAATAAACTTCTTTGTGTAGGTGAATAAGAAAATGCTAAATGCCTTATAAACAAGCACAACAATTATATCTGTTACTTTGAGTGTGTGGAGTTATAAATATGAAAGGAGGAAATTTTCGCTTTGTATCCTATATGCCTTTTATAAAAGATGATGGATATGGTTGAAGTGAACATGACGATGAACAAAAAGAAATAAAATTGGGAAATTTGTGTATTTGGAGCATTGCATGAATGTATAAAATAATTCTTTATAATAAATTTATTATCATTTGCATGCAATGAAAGCAAGTATTTATGGTTTTTCAAAATTGAAACTTCAATTATAATATCAGTGTAGTTAGAGGTAAGCATGTGTGTGTGTGTATGTGTGTGTGATACTCTACAACTGAGCTACATTCCCAACACTTTTTTATTTTATTTTTTTCTTCTTCTATTGTTATTAAACTTTTTCCATAGGTCATACATCATTTCTCAATCAAATCTAGAATCACTTCTCTTTCCATGCTCCCCCACCCCACTCTAGTCCCTGCATTCTGTCATACATGTCCTGTATCTTTTTCTGAGTCTTTCCAGAGTTTTTTTTTCAGTTCTTTTGTTGTTGTTCTCTCCAACTTGTATTGTTACAGTATATATACATATATATAGTTATATATACATAAATATATATATATACATACATACATTCATATATACACGTATCAGTTGAACTGTAGGATTTTTTTTTTTTTACTTAAAAGATGTTTTCCTTAAGGAAGTGCTCAAAGGTTCCTCCTTGGCAATCCCAAACAACCATCAATCCTGCACTTTTGCTCCACATTGGTGTCTTTCCCTCCCTGTTCCCGCAAATGAAGTCCAGTATCATTTTGCTTTTTATCTTGAGATAGGATCTTCCTAAATTGTCTATGTTGGCCAGAAATTCACTGTGTAACCCAGGCGGGTCTTTAACTTGAGATCTTCCTGCTTTAACCACCTGAGTAGCTGGGATTACAGGTCTGTTCCACCAGACATAGAAATAAAATTCTTTTCAGGTCACACAAGTCATGTCTCTGTATGGTTTTAGGTGCCAGATACTAAAAAGCATTTGTTAAGCTATCCGTGTGGTTAAAAAATGTTTATCAGCCATGCTATAGCATGAGAAGAGAAGCCGGACAGGTGACATAGGCTATAAAGTAATATGAGGCTGAAAAACGTTAACCAGCTCATTACCTGATGGTCAGTCAAATAAGGAAAAAAAAAATTGTTGAATTTTTGACCGTACATTTCCTTCATCAGGATATAATCCATGTTCTAAGACTTAAAAGAAAAACAAGGGCTGGAGAGATGGCCTAGAGGTTAAGAGCACCGACTGCTCTTACAGAGGACCCGGGTTCGATCCCCAGCACCCACATGGCGGCTGAGAACCGTCTGAAGCTCCAATTCCAGGAGAACTCCAGCTCCAGGGGAATCCGAGACACTCTTCTGACCTCCGTGGCGTTGCACGACATGGGTGCACAAACTTGCATGCAGACAGTACATTCATACACATACAGAAATAAATAAAATTAATAAAAAAAAAAAAAAAAAAAAAAAAAAAAAAAAAAGAAAAACAAAATCTAAAACAGTGACCACAAGATCCCTTGACTCGCTGGGAATTGGGACATGGTCCTGAAATCCCAGCACTCGGGAGCCTGCAGCAGAAGAACAGGCAATATGTGTCCAGCTTTCATTCCAGTGAGACTGTCTCAAGAAACATAAGATCCAAACGGTGCATTCTTGAGGACGTGCCGATGGGTCTTGGAGTGATGCCCCTTTGCTTTATATTCTCATCACCATTCTTTGAAAGCTGCAAAGCATGGTGGGTGTTGCACAACTGTTTGTTTTCCAGTGTGCAATAATACTTGTGACAATCCATGATAGACACATACGTGTCTGCTAACAGTCTCCACTACAGAGAGTGCATCTGTAGCAAACCTAACCAGTGAGCTTTGGAACTAATAATGTGCTTCTGAATTTAAATATGATGAAACAGGTCATGAAATTGAAGCCACAAAAATAAAAGGGAAACCAAATGGACTGCAGCAGACAGTAGTGAGAGAGCCATGTGGTGGGATGGCACAGCACAAGCCACGTTCGGCCTTGGCTACATCCCTGGGCTGAGAAAGCTGGTTAAAAGCAATTCTCAGAGACAGATTCCAAAGAAGTCTGGAGGCGGGAGACAGTCTAAGAAGTGGTCTCTTAAACCAAAAGAGACATGAAGATGGAAAAAGGAAGGACTTGCGGTTGGAAGGGTTTTGAAAACCTAGGGTATTGGTCATTGGTGGTAGTTTACTAATTAGAGCCCCAAATTCTGTCTTCTGTAAAGACCATTTAAAGATCCTCCAAATGTTTTGAATAATATAATTATGTACATGCATGAACTTGTTTATTTGTACACTTAGACAAGAAATAAATTATATTTCAAAGCAAAATAAACTAAAAAAGTTATTACCAAAACAATACAAACTTCCAGAAGACGCCATAATCCAGTGAGGCTCCCACAATGCAACAACAAATTAAGTTTTAGGATCTAGCCAGGTATGATGCCTATATTCTCAACATTGTTAGACCGAGGCTGAAGGATTGCTATGAGTTTGAGGCCATCCTGGGCTACCAAGCCAGACTGGGTGACCCTGTCTTAAGAAAACAGTTAAAGAAAAGAGCAAAGCTTGTCTAGGGAGGTGGCGTAGGTAGTGATGTGCTTGCTGCATGAACACGACCAGGGTTCTTTTCCAAAACTATGGGTCTAGTGACATACTTGGATCAAAGTGCTGGGAAGGCAGAGTCTAGCAGATTCTAGGGATTCACTAGCTTGTCAGCCTAACCTTCTCAGCGAGCTCTAGGCCAGTGAAAGACCTTGTCCAGAAATAAAGCAGAGGCCAGAAAGATGGCTCAGCAAGTAAAGTCTGATTTGATCCCCAGGACCCACATGGTGAAAGCAGCAACCCAACCACCACAGGATAAGCTAAAATAGGATGATTTTAAACAGAAACTTCCACTGGTCAATTACATAAAATTATATATAAGTCCTTAACAAAGACAAGTAAATTTTCAGAGAGCAGAGATCAGACTTCATTTCAATATCACCAACAGAGGGTTAACAATGAGACCAGGAATGTGACGTTGATTCCTGTGACAACAGAGCATAAAAGTAAATGATTTGTATTTATCTGCACCATATTCTCTGATGACCACACATGGCTCTGGTGGGCTGCGTCTCTATCTGGCCACATGAAGAGTGCCAATAACTTATTCAAAATACTTAAATGCTTTGGTATCCTATTGTACCTAACATATCATGGATAAATTCATTGGACTTCATTCTAGTCCACTGTTACTTACTAAAACATGAGCTCACTGAGCGATGACATTCAACCTCATCTCTGCAGCATCCTGCCCATAAATGAATACTTGAATCAGTGAACTTAGCACTGTCAATATTTTTCAGAAAATTATACTATCTGTGAAAAGCCTAAGTTGTCTGGTATGGTGGCACATGCCCTTAATCCCAGCACTTGGGAGACATAGGCAGGCAGATCTCTGTGAGTTTAAGGCCAGCCTGTTCTACATAGGAAGTTCTAGCCCAGCTAGGGCTACAGGGGGACACTGTCTCTAAAATACCAAAATGAAAAGAAAGAAAAGAAAAAAAGGAAAGGAAAGGAAGGGAAGGGAAGGGAAGGGAAGGGAAGGGAAGGGAAGGAAAAGGCCAAGTTATAAAGGCGAGAAAGAAATTAAATCAAAGAGTCAGATTCTGTGTCACATGCCTTCAGTCCCATAATGTGGGAGCCAGGCAAGAGGATCATGATTTTGAGGCTGGCCTGGGCTACAAAGCAAGATCTTGTTTACAGAACATAAAAATACATAATAATCTTCTGTTATTGGAAAACTAGTCATAATGTACAGTGGACCTCTGGTCCAATTAGTGACCTGGATCAAAATTGCTAGTTTGTACTTGTTATTAATATGATCATGAATAAGTTCAGATTAACTCAACATTAACTTTTATTAGAGCAAGAATTAAAACAATTTTATGATGTTATTTTAAGTAATGAATGGTTGCTTCAGAGCCAACTGCACACTACAGGCTACGGTAATAGAGAAGCTGAGTTCCTCATGGATTTCTGTTTCTATAAACCAAGACCAATTTATTAATCTTTTAATACCAAAGAAAATCCCTGGAACTCCTGCCCGCTTACCCAGGAGAAATGCCAATATCCACAAAGGTTGAAATAACTCACATAACACACGTAGCAAGGCCCTGCCCCTGTTATCTGGGCACCAGACACAATGGTGCCAACGGGATATGCTCATTCTCTGGCTCCTGTTCTTAGAAATAGCACACTTATCCTTTGCTACCCACAAGATTTCTATTCCACAGATAATTTCATGGGTTTCTATTCCACAGATAATTTCAAACTATAATGAAAATCATAGTGCTATTTTAGAGATAACCTCGCAATTTTCTTAGGAAATTTAAGCAAATAGGAAAGTAAAATTTTACTCTCTTTTTTCTGTTCCATTTCTACATTGGCTTAGGAATAAAAGTAGTGATTAATGAACCTCTTCAGTTTTTAGGTTCCATTTCTTGAGCCAGTGAAACTTCAAAAGGCTTGGCTGCTTCTTATGTGCATTGAAAATTAACCCAGAGGTTTTAAAAATGTTGAAATAGCATTACTATTTGGTCTAGAAAATGAATAGCTTGGTCTGAGCTTGATTTTTCTTTCCAAAAGAGTAAGCTACGATGAGGGGAAAAGGGCCAACCTAAATCAGAGAATGTTATTTAACCTTACTAAGTTGTATATGTCTCTGGATATAGAGACAATAGCCTTTACTTCACAAGATTCCTATGAGTATTAAATGAGTCATAAAATGTAATTAAATATCTATAGGGGGTACATATTTAATTCTAAAATTTTCAGGGAAAATTGGAAGAGCAGAGCTAACATGTTAAATAACAAGAATTTGTAGTAGAATTATCATATCATAAAGTCAGTCAAATGCTAGTATAGCCTGTGTGTGCCACATTTATGTACGGGGAGCACATAGGTGGGGTTTTTTATCATACAGTAATTTACAGAAACCTGCATGGCTATGGGAAATTCAGCAGTTTTCCTGCTATAGTGCTGCACATGGAGCACAGTAATTAAGCCAATGGACATTGCTATCAAACTGCTACCAAGCTGCCTGGATTTCACTCCTGCTTCTCTCTTAACAGCTTGGTGATCAGGTACATCATTTTCTCTTTCTTTTCCTCCATTTTCTATGGGCTCAGTGGAACTCTTCATTATGTTTTTAAGTAGAATATATATATATATATATATTAGAACCTGATGTACAATACCATGTGCTTGCAGTCATTATTAATATCAGCAATAACTTTTGTTTTACTAAGTTTATCTACTTATAGATTTGAGGGTAAGCTGATCTGGGAATTATTAAAGGGGAAGAAAAAAGTTCTGACTATCTTATGCTCAATAGCATGGTAGATTCATTTGTTTAGGAAATTTATGAAAGTGCCTTCTATTTCCCATGAGTTTTGCTGGATCTTGTATATGCATCCTAACTCAAAGGCGCTTATGTCTTGTTAAGGGAAATATAGCACAATTATAACACAGAAAAATAAATATGCCTTGTTTAGGTAAATATAACACAAAATAAGCAATCCTAATGACAAATTAAACTAACTCTATTTATCAGTTCTAATCAATACTGGAACCTAATACAATATTAGGTTTTGAAGTACAAGTACAGTATTTCCCTAGTTGAACCTAACTGAAGGTCAAAAGCATAAAGATGCCTAGTAAATGAGCTTAGAATAGGGTCCCCTTCCAGACAGGGTGTCATGTAAAGCTTCTCTCTAACGGTGTCCAACTTAAGGTTTAAAGGGTGCACTCTGGATTTTATACTTGGGAATGTCTCAAGGCTGTTTTAATTGTTCTCAGGAAAATCAAATTTTTACAAATACACAGACTAAAAATCTTAAGAAATAATCAAAGACTTCATTTAAGTCATTATAAACAATTTTTTCATTTACTTTTATTTTATGTGTATGAGCACTTTGCCTACATGTAAAGCCAGAAGTTACAGAAGGTTGTTAGTCATCATGTGTATGCTGGGAATCAAACCCAGGTCCTCTAGAAGAGCAAGCAGCGAGTGCTCTTAACCACTGAGTCATTTCTTAGCCTCATAAGCCTAAGTGAGGATTTTCAGCACACTGTTCATAGTGTTACAAAGATTAGGAGAGGATGATGATAATTGGTATTCCATGGCTTACCTTATGCAAAGCAGCTTTCTCAAACTTGGATTTTTAACTAAGTAATTTAGGAGCTCACTTTTCTTTTTTTTTTTTTTTTTTTTTTTTTGTAGTATTGTTTTTTTTTTTAATTTTTTTTTATTATTTTATTTTATTTCCGTATGTGTATGAATGTATTGTTGCATTGCAAGTTGTGCACCATGTCGTGCAATGCCGCGGAGGTCAGAAGAGGTGTCGGACTCCCCTGGAAACTGGAGTTCTCCTGGATTTGGGTTCAGACGGCTCTCGGCCGCCATGTGGTGGTGCTGGGATTGAACCCGGGTCCTCTGCAGAGCGGTCGGCGCTCTTAACCGCTGGCCATCTCCTCCAGCCGGGAGCTCACTTTTCTTAAAAAGAAGAAATAGTCTAGGTTTCAGCATACAAAATAGTACCAAAAGGGAAGCTGACTTTGTAGCCATGGTAACGTGTTTCTCAGAAAATTGATTAGTAATAGGTTAGTAAAAAGAGTGAAATGTAGATTATTATAGAAGTTTGCTTCATGACAGAACATGGTTGGGAGATGCAGTAAGCATGCCATGATGATGCTGGGAGGGAGTTCCAGCTAACGCTCAATACTCCTTGACCCTTAAGAGTCACATGAGGAAACATTGTTTTCTGTAATGGTTGAGTGCTTTAAAACAGTGGTTGACAAAACAGTCCAGCAAACAAAGCAGAAGTCAAAAGTCAAGAGATTCATTTCTCTACTGTGTCATCCTAATCCTGATTGTGGTGTTTCATAGTTCACTCACAAGCTAGTCTGGTGTGCATAATGGGAATTTTCTTTAGAGTCACTTGGAAGAGGCACCCAGAGGTGTGCTACTAAGCCTGGAACAGATGAGAAATGTGAAATTACAATTTTCATCTTAGTATATAAATAAAGACATTTTAAATTAGGAATGGAACATGAGCTCCCATAGGCTCTGCAGGATGCGAATCCCAGATGCCTGGTGGCATGTTCGGAGGACAGGAAATGGGATTCCATAGGTTCTGTGCTGTGCTGTGAACCCTTGGAGAATGGCACTGTGTTTAGAAGTCAGAAATCGGGGCTGGAGGGATGCCCCTAGCGTGTTTAAGAGTGCACGACCGCTCTTGCAGTAGGACCGGGTTCACCCCCAGCACCCACAATGGCGTACGTAAGACGTCTGTGACTCCATAGCCAGAGAACTCCAGTTCCAGGGGACAGTTCGGATCCGAGACCGTATTCTGCACCTCCGCGGCATGCACGACACGGGTGCGAGACTTGCATGCACCCCCCGCCCGACCCCACATACCCATTCATACACCTAAAAAATAAATTAACCATAAATAAAAATTAAAAAAAATTAAAAAAAAAAAAAAGAAGTCAGAAATCAATGGCCAAACTTTTCATCTTTTTGTTAGGGACAGGCACCAATAAGATTATTGATGAAGCTCTCACTGTGCTAGACACCCAGTTTTCAGCATTATTATTACTATTATTCACTTAGATTAAATATTAATTTGTGCTGCAGAATCCACTTATGAGTTTCTGAATGAGTTGAACTTTCTTTTCAGAAAAAAATCATAAGGTATATAAAACCCAAATAAATCTCAGGTGGCTGTAATCTCTATTTGCAATAAACAATTACAATCTGGGATTTTAATTTTTTATCCATTCCTTAATAATCTTCTTTGTATTTTGTCTCCATTTTATTGTAAGGGGTGTGATGTTTCCGGTCCTTCTGTGTTCATTTATCCTTTAAGCAAAATAGTGTGTGTGTGTGTGTGTGTGTGTGTGTGTGTGTGTGTGCGCGCGCCTGTGTTGACGAGGCGAAGGGACTGTAATTTAGAGTGTTAGTAGTGGTATGTACTGCTACCAATGCAAAGTTGCTGCCCCACGGGGAAGATGCTGAGTTGCATATTATTATAGAAAAGCTATAATTTAAAAGTAATCAGAAAGAATTGGCCAACATCAAAATGTAAGACAAACCTAATATTAAGGTTTCTTGAACGATGAAAGGAAATGTTTTATCCCCCCATTTTAGACAACTGTTCACTTTGTGTGCAGAAAAAAAAAATGTCCCTGAGAATTTCATTACATTTCAGGTCTATGCTGACAAAAATACAAAATAAAATTTTAAAAACTGAAAATGGCATCTCATATATAGGGTTTGTTTCCTAGAGCTTCTCCTGGTTTCTGTTTTTGTAATACAACTTCTCACTAAATTCATTCTGTATTTCTTTTTCACCTGTAATCAACATGCACTTTTATCATAAATATTATCTCTGTCCACTTAGAGGTTATAAAGTGCTTTCTCTCAGATGTCCACAGTGTTTGAATTGAGGCATGATAAATTTTAAACAAGCTGAAAAGTATTTCAAACAAAGACTACATATACTTGGAGCAATCATTAAGGAGCCAGGGAAGAAAGGGATAAAGGAACTGGGCTCACAGACTTCAGTGTCATCTCATGCAGCATCTCCTCGTGTACATCAGCCATCACATGAAATGCTAAAATGTATTCTTCAAATTCTGCCTACACAATTCTAAGTAGTATTTGAGTCTGTCTTGGGCAACTTATAGTAGAAATAACAATTTTGAGATTTAGTCTCTTATCGTCACTGTAAACCTAAATCTTCAGTCCTGATCAGTAAGTGTTTGTTTACTGGTAGAGAATAAATGAGCAGTCAATATGATTCTTCCTTGTAGTCAGTTATTTATAAAATTTCATTTCTGAGCTGGGTGTGGTGGTGCACACCTTTAATCCTAGCACTTGGGAAGCAGAGGCAGGCAGATCTTTGTGAGTTCAAGGCCAGCCTGGTCTACAGAGCGAGTTCCCGGACATCTGGGGCTACAGGGAGACCCTGTCTCAAAAAGACAAAAAAAAATTCATTTCTAATTTTTGCATACATCTTTCCACTTGTTAGAAAGGAAGTTTGGTATGGAGATGTCCTTCATAGGTTATCACAATGATCAAGACAGTTGTGCATAGGAACTGCTCGTTGGCATTTGAACCCCCAGCTTGCCTTTTTAAAACAGAAATCTGTATAACACAAACCTGTACAGACTGTCCCAGCAAAACTCCGTGTATATGAAGTCCCTTGAGGTAGAGGACAATAGCGTTGTTCTTTTACAGTATATGGGTTCACAGGAGAAAAATAAAAGTCAGTCTTAGTGAAGGAGCAAAGAGTAATAGAAGTTTATTTACACAACCCATGTTTGAAATTAAAGGAGGTGGACAAAACTGTTTAAGGTAAATAATAACCTGTAAAGATTTCTTCTATTCTGCAGTTCGAATTCTGAGTACTTACACATTTTCAAGTAACTTAGAATTTTAAGCATTTATTAAGTAAGTACCTGATCTGAAGAATTATTAGCTAAGCTGATATCTCCCTCTGAGCATGCTGTCTAGGGTACCAGACTCAAGGTGATCTTCCCCTTGGGCATCCTTGTCAGTGTATACCAGGTGAGAAGGAGCAGATGATGGACTTACTGCCATGCATTAGTGTTGGCCTTGGGGGGGCTGTTTTATCTTCACAGTGGCACATTTACCTTCTCCAAATCTGTCTCTAGCCCCACTATCATATTTTCTGCACAGAATTCCATCACCACTTTTGTAATTCCTTCCTAACTTTTTTTTTTTAGCATTTTTACCAAATGATGTTGGGAAACTATTTGAAATCAACAAAACTAATTAAGCATAGGTCATAGTCAATACATATCAGTCACGTGTGTACAATCAGTTATATCTTTTCACTTAGAAAGGAGGTAAAAAGCTAAATTGATATTAAAGCAATGTAAATTAAAGTGAATGCAGACCTCCAAGAATGAAAGGAAATCAGTCGATGTGGGGAAAAAAACCCTGTTTCCAAAGTTCAGATGTTTCTTGAGGGCTGGGGTTGCAGCTGCATGGTAGAACACATGTACAGCATGCACAAAAGCTCTGGGGTTTAATTCCCAGAACTAATTTTAATGCAATATTTGTAGTAATTAATTGAAATTTTCATGCAATATACTGTGACATATTTACCTCCAGTTCCTCCTTGTACCTGACCCCTGGCTTCCACTCTTACCTCCCTACAACTTTACCTCCTCTTTGTTTTCCTACATTTATCCCATTGACCCGCTTGGGGAAAAAGAGATTTTTTTTTCTTTTGTTAAATTTGTTTTGTAACCTGATTTTCTTTCCTTTTTTTCCTTCTGTCTAAAATTATACCAAATAATTCTATTATAGTTATTTAATATATAAAGTATATTGCTCTGCACAAAATAAAAATGTGATTTAAAAAAAATAGTAATTCTGAATCACCAGCATTTCTCACACCTACGTACTTGGCTCTTCACTGTCTCTGACTCGGGTTCCTGGCTTCTTAGTCTCTAGCCCTGACCTATAACAAGCCATTCTCCCCACTTCAGCCCAAATTACCTTCATACAACACATTTCTGTCTCTCTCCATTCTATAACTTCAAAATTCCACACACAGCAAATGCCTGCAAGGGTAGTGGCAGTCTAAGCCTGTTTACTCTGTCTATCTTATCATCTCATGCCTTAGAGGAAGGTTGAACTTGTTCCAGTTCCTTGAGCCCATACTTTGCCTCAGAAAGCTCTCCAAGCCCACCCCCTACCCTCTAATTCATTTCTAGTCATTTCTAAGATTTCTTTTCAAATGCTAGTTAAAATTCTTCCCGAGACCCCCTCAGACTGAACCTCTTTCCAGGTCTCTCTGTGCATCCCATGTTCTCTGAATAGATCCCATCAGAGCAACTCACACTGAATTGGAATTTTTTTTCCATTCATCCACATGACAGTGACTGAATTGTGGTGCCTCAAGAAGCAGGTGGACCTCTTCACCTCTGGAACCTGTAATTGTGGCTTGACTTGGAAAAGGGGTCTTGGCAGATGTAATTAAATATTTCTAGATGAGAATAACCTGGGTTCCTGAGAGAGTCTTAAATCTAATTCCAAGTGTCCTTGTAAGCCACAGTAGAAAAGACAGGGCCACAGAAGAGCAGTAACCTGAGACACAGAGAGTTTAGTGACATAGCCACAGGGAGAACTATTCCTGAGTCATTGTAAGAAGCAAGGAAGATTCCCCTAGAGTTTCCAAGAACAGGCACATAGACTGATACATTCATTCCTGATGCCCATGACTTAGATTTTAAAAATTCATGTGTTTTAGGCCATTGAGCTTGTTAAACGGCCTTGGGAATCACACACAAACCTTCAAACTGTAAATTCCTTGAAGGCAGAGACCACCATAACTTTATTTTTAATCTCCGCTATATGCCCAGCCCACACCTGACCTACACTGTACACTGTACACGTACTAAATTTATATAGAATGAGGGAAGCCAAGCATCACGCTTGCAGCATCTCAGTAGACAGTGCTTGTCAATACAGGCTTTACACTTTTCACCATCTGCACATCCCAATTAAATCAGTCAGTCACCTTCTCCAATGTGTCCTCCTAACCGAGCTGATTACACCTCTCTGAGAAACTTCATCATGTAGCTGTTTGTATTTTCAAGTTCTACTAAACCCATATTTTTATCTAAATTTTAATGAGCAGTTAAATAGATTGAACTCTCCATATTCATTTTCCTTTGATACATTTGATCATTCCCTTCAATTCTTCTGCGATTCTGTATTTCAAACTAAATGATCTTTGTTACACTGATACTTGTCGTTTATAAGGACCTTGCTTTAAGCCTTGATGATCTTAGAGATTTTCTTTCTCCTAAGAATTTTAAAATTCTTTTTTTTATTATTATTTGTTTTTATTTTTATTTTTAAGGGATTCTACAATATAATGACACAGTTGTTTGCAGATAACATTGATGTTTCTCAGTATGTCATACAATTAGGTAATTGGTGCATTTTGCAAGTATCTATGTCCAAATTTTGAACAACCCAAGGTTCCCACAGTCCAGTTGGAGAAGCTTGTATGCACAGGCATGTTGATCAATTATAAAATTCTTTAGGCAAGCAAGAGCTTTGTTTGTTTTGAGCATAAACTAATGTTACTAAAACCTTTCACTCCGAAAAGCCACGCATGCCCTTCGTCCATTTAAGGAATATTCTTTCCAGTACTTAGTATTGGCCCCTCTTGTTGCTTCTGTTGTCTGTGTCAGAAGTTCCTGTTAGATATGTTTAATAATATTCTTCTGTATCTCAAACTTCTATTTGCCATTTCTTGCCTTTTTTACTGTACTTATAAGATGGCCTTGAGCCAGAGGATCAGATCAGTACCCTGAACTTCAGGTGCATAGAGTAAATTCTTTACTATGTGTTAAAATACTCCTCATTGCATCATATCTTAATTTACATAAATCATTCTCTATTTTTATTTAGTTACCTAGCTCACAAGCAAATGTTGAGCAGTTGCTATGTACCAACTACTCTTCTGAAAGGGCTGGAGTCTGGGTAATATCTTTGCTCCAGATGACTTATTTTCTAGTAGAGTGAAGCTGGAAATAAACTAAGAAATGAATAGTAAGCCAAGCATGGTATAGACCAAGCAGATGAAAGAAAACAGAGCAGGCTCTAAGAAGCCAGGTGTAGAAAGTTTGTGAAAAAGAAAGTAAATTAACCATTTCAAATGCTGTGCATAGACGAAAGTGGATCAGGAAGAAAAGTCACATCTAATGACACGAATCCCAGGGCCCCGGTCTTCCAGAGCATCTCCCATCCCAACCAAGACTTGTGTTCATTGAGTTCTATGAGCAACAGTGAGTTCAAGTTCAACAGGGAGGACAGGAATTTAGAAAATAAGTACAGTTAGTTATTAAGTAACTACTCAATATGTCCTAGAAAAGAATCAAAGAAAGTAGTAACTAAAGGAGAATGTACAGGGTGTGTGTGTGTGTGTGTGTGTGTGTGTGTGTGTGTTTTCAATTTTCTAGGAACATTTGCAGATGAGATTATGCTGTTAGATAGGATACAGTAGAGGAAATGTTTGTATGCAAGGGGAGCAGCTCTGAGAAGCGGATGAGAGAAGAGAGGACCCAGTGCACAAAGAACGGATCTGAATAGGATCTTAGCTGAGGGGCTGGAAAGATGGCTCAAAACTTGCCAAGAGCACTTGCTGTTCCTCCAGAAGACTTGAGTTCAGTTTCATGTACCCATGTGCTACAACTGCTTGTGACTCCAGCTCAAAGATATGCAGCACCCTCTTCTGGCCTCCCTACACAAACAGACACATACATACACACATATACATACACATTCACATAAATACACATGCAAAGATAAAAATATATACATACACACATATGCACATATATACACATATGTACACATGCATTTATATATACACATATTCACACATATGGCAGACACACATACTCATAAATAAAATAAGTCTTTAAAACAGACACAAAAAAGTCTTAGCTGAAAACTCATACCTGCATCAGGAGAGTGGAAAGTACTCAGGAGCCCTCTGCATGCCCTTCTGGTAGAACGGTCGTGAGAGTATAAAAACGAGTATTAGTATTCTTGTAGAGCCTCCATCCCGTTTTCTCTCTTCTCTTTTTGCTCCCCCCTCTTCTTCACTCCTTCTTAGCTCCATCTGCAGTCTTTTTTCTCAGATAGTTCTATACACTATAATCAGCTTTCATCTTCCTGAGACATAATTAGATTATTTCCTTTCATAACAAAATTAACTCATTTCTTCACTTTTTTGTCAGAAGAAGATCATTTCCCTATTTTTTCCAAAATTGTCTTTAATGGAAGATTTAAATTTATGTAATTTAAAGGATAAAAGGCATGAAAATCAAAACCAAAAAAAAAAACCCTCAGTGAAAATAGTTATGTGTGCAGAAGTACAAAAACAGAATGCCACAACATCTTCAGTAGTGTAGGTAATCAGAAGAAATACATCTAGAAGAAAATTTAAACAGGAATTCTAACAGAACATTATCAGGAATCTAAAACACTCCATAAATGCTTCAGTGCTACTCCAATTAATCATGATGTTTTAGGTTTTAACTGTACCATAGGTACATTAACTGGGATTTCATACAGTAATTTTTTGATGAAAATTTCTTCCTGTCGCAGGCTCCTCTCTACTTTTCTGGCATCTACCCACCCTCACTCCCACACAGATATACATATGTAAAAATTAGAAGCTAAAATCTGTGTTTCTCTTTCTGAACCTAGTTTACCTCACTGAATATACTTTCCAGTTCCTTGCATTCCCCTACAAATTGTATTATTCTAATCTTCTTTACTATTGAACTAAATCTCATTGTGTATATGTACCACCCTTTCATTATCTATTCATCTACTGATGGACCTCTCATCTCAGCAGGTTCTATTTTCTAAGTATTGTGAGTAGAACAACAATAATCGTGTATATGAGATAGGGTGGAGAGTCCTTTGGGTGTATTCCCCGGCATAGTATAGCTCAGTCATTTGGTAGTTCTATTTTTAGATTTTTGAAAAACCTCCACACCGATTTTCATAACAGCTGTTCCAGTTTACATTCCTACCAATACTGAATGAGGGTTCCTTTTTCTCCACACTTTCACCAGCATTTGTCATCAATTCTTGAATCTAGCCATTCTGACAGGGGTGAGAAGAACCCACAATGTAGCTTTAATTTGCCTTTTTCTAATGGCTAATAATGTAGAACACTTTAAAAACTATTTATTGACCTTTTGCATTTCTTCTTTTGAGAACCTTCTGTTCAGATCCTTAGCCGTTGTTTGATTGGGTTGTTTGTTTTCTTATTGTTTAGTCTCTTGAGTTTTTGTATTTTCTACATATTAATCCTCTATCAGATCTGGCAAAGATTTTTCTCCCATTCTATAGGCTGCCTATCCCCTTATTAACAGTTTCCTTTGGTATGCAGAAGGATTTTTCTAAAACCTTTTCATGAGCTTGTACTTGTCTGTTGTTGGCCTTATTCCTCTGTGAATGAAGGCATATTGAGAAAGTCCTTGCCTTTGCTTATATCTTGAAGTGCTTTCCCTACTTTTTCCTCTAGCAATTTCAGAGTTTCAGCTAATACATTAAGATTTTGATCCATAGGGCTGGAGAGATGGCTCAGCAGTTAAGAGCGCCAAATGCTCTTGCAGAGGACTGTGGTTCGATTCCCAGCACCCACATGGCGGCCAAGAACCGTCTTTAACTCCAATTCCAGGGGAATCTGACACCCTCTTCTGACCTACACAGCATTGCACAACACCAGTGCACCAACCTCCATGCAGACAGTACACTCATACACATAAAATAATAAATAAAAAATATTTTGACCCATTCAAAATTGATTTCTGTGCAAAGTGAGAGATAAGGATCTAGTTTCATTCTTCTCTATATGGGTATCCAATTGCCCGGAACCATTTGTTAAAGATGCTGTCTTTTCTCCAGTGAGTATTTTCATCATCCTCAGCAAAAATCAGGTGATTGTAATGATGTGGAGTTTTGTCTGGGTCTTCTGTCCCATTAACCTACATGCCCATTTTGTACCAGTACATACTGTTATTGTTACTAGGGATCTGTAGATTAACCTGAAATCAGGTGATACTCCAGGACTACTCTTTTTGCTCAGGGTTTCCTTGGTTATCTGAGGTCTTGTGTTTCCAAGTGAATTTTAAGACTGCTCTATGGTTGTGAAGAATGCTGATGGTGTGTTGATGGAGATTACATTGAATCTGTATACTGCTTTTGGCTATGATGTCCATTTTTAGAGTGCTAATGTTTCCAATTCATGAGCATGGGAGGCCTTTCCATCTTCTAATGCCTTCTTCAAATTCTCTCTTGAGTATTTTAACGTTTTCATCATAGGGGTCACTTACTTCCTTGATTATATTTAGTGTAAGGTATTTTATTTGTTTTGGGGGCCAGCTTAGAATAAAATTGTTCCCCCAATTTCCACCTTAGCATCTCTGTTATTGATATACAGGAAGGCTACAGATTTTTCTGTTAATTTTGTACCCTGCTACATTACTAAAAAGTGTTAATGATTTCTGAGAGTTTTCTTTTTCTTTTTATTTAACATTTTTTATTGATGCTTTGTGCATTTCATACATCATTTTCCAATTCAGTTCAGACATATTTCCCTTTCCCTTCCCCCCCACCCCCACCCCAACTGAGATCATGCATTCTGCCATAACTGTCCTGCATATTTCTCTCAGTTTTTTTTCCATTTTTTAGCTATAAGTGATAATCCATGAGTACAAGCATCCTTCTTGTAAAACCAATTTGCAGGCTGTTGTGCCGAAACCCCCAGAGCCCAACCTTCCAGCGTGGGGTGAGGGGTTGTATGTTCAATCAGGTTGATCAAATGAGGGTCCAGACTACATTGCTGTAGTTTCATCATTCACCCCAATCGCAGCCGTTACATTCTACCACGCCCCCTCTTCCGCAGATTATTCCCTGGGCTTAGAAAAGGGGCACAGGTGGATGAAAAGCACAACAGTCCACTCTCTCTGGAGCTGTTGTCTTGGACTCTGGTCAATTCTTGCTGTTTCCTTTCATGGGCTGACAGTTTGTCCAGGAATAACCTTTCGATCCTACTAATGAAGCACAAGCAATCAGATATATCTCTAGGTTATTTAACAGCTTCATGTTATGGTAGGTTACTTTGGTTAGACACTATTGTTTAGATGATATGTTGATCCATGAATTAAATTTTTTCTGTTAAATCTGACCAGGGTCTTACTGTGGCTTATGGAGATCTCCTAACCTGTAGAGGATTGTAAGCTTTGTGCCATCAGCAATGGCGTTATTACTCCAAGGAGGCAGAGAGCTAATAGCCAAATTAGATTTGGGATATTCAGGCACATGGCTGCCTCTGGCTGCACAATATGTACCAGACAGGTGAGGTGTAGATGGTGTTGACACAGGAGTCTTGCTTGACTCAAGGGCGAGAACCCGGATTGCTTTTTTTTAGTGGCCTTTGGTAACCTCTCTGGTGTTCCAGAGGGCCATCTGTAACCCTTGCATGTGTGGTCTCAATACATCTTTCCCATGTTAACCGTCAGGTCTTCATGCAGCAGGGCCTTTATCACCTCTCTCTTGCAGGTATCCCAGCTTACAGGCAAGGCGCCTTACTTTTTGTGGGGCCTTAGATCCCCCGGCCAACATTTCTTTGGTAGAATAATCCATTACTGATGTCAGAGATCCTGTATTGATATCTTTTGCTTAAGTGCATAGTTTAAGGACTTTAGTATTATATTGGTTTGAACAGAAAATTATCCTTTTCACAGTTCTTATTGTCTATTAGTCAATTAAAGAAGGCCGTTTTACCAGTTTTTATTATAAGAGATTACTCTATAATAGTTGTCTCCAATTTTACAGTTGGAGAGCTACCTCATCATCGTCATATTTCTCCTTGTTCTGGAGGGGGAGGCAAGAAAGTTCTACTTCATATCCAAAATTCTGAGGCCTTGCTTCCACCCTTATAGTTATGTATAATACAACTGTCTTATCGGAGGCATCCGCCCCCCCCACCTGGGTTAAAAAAAAAGGGGGGGTGTGGGTACAGACGCACCCCCATTGACAACCTTCTCGTTCAACAAACCCCCCTTGCAATCAACATCTTTCTTAAAACTAACTATGGGAAAAGATTTTGTTGTTCCAACAGGACAAAATGTCACCAAATGAACAGCAGAGAAAGAAAAGATACAGCTTTGCATTGAGTAGGATGTACCAGAAAGTGCCAACTGAAAGGTTGACCTGTCTGAACATCGAAAGGAAGAAAAGCCTCAGATTGCCATAAACATCGAACCCCTCTGTGGCCCCTACATGTAACAACTATTTATAATGAGTCCTAATGAAACTTATACCTTCTAGGTGCCACAAAGGTTTTGATATGAGAGTTTTCTTATAGAGTCTTTAATATCTTATCATTAGAATCACATCACCTGCTAATAAGGATAGTTTAGTTTCTTCCTTTCCTACTTCCATTCCTTATTTGCATCTCTTTTCTGATTGTTTTACATAAGACTTCGTATATATGAAAAGTGGGAAAAAGCTGAACCCTTGTCTTGTGCCTTATGTTATTGAAATGCATTGAGGTTTTCTAAATATAATACAATGTTAGCAATTTATTTTTCATATGTAGCTTTAATTACTTCAATATATGTTCCACTTATTCCAAGTTTCTACTGTAATTTCATCATGAAGAGACATTGGATTTTGTCAAAACCCTTTCATGCATCTATCAAAATGGCATCTTTCCCTGAGTACATTTATGAGATGAGTTCCAATTATTGATTTGTGAATGTTGGACCATCCCTGCATTCCTGGAACGCAGCCCACTTGTGTAGGAAGCTTTTATTTTTATGACGAATAGGGAACATGTGGCTCTGTTAAGGGGGATGGGGACACAGCACCTGCCCACAGTTGCTGCGGGGAGCTGGCCCCTCAGCACAGAGACCAGCCGTCTACTTCCCGTAGCCCAACCTAAGAGGTAACCCCAACTTAGGCTCTTAGCCTGGACCCACGAGACACGTGTTCCACTCTTGGCCGTGACTTCCCACCTGCCCAGAGCCAGGACAGGAATTTCACTCACAACACTGGCTACCCAGGGTGGTGGTCCATAAAGGGAACTTCTTTCCAACCCACTGGCCACCCGAACGAAATTCAGGCCTACATTAGCCTGTATGAGAGCAATAATTAATAAAAAAATAATGGCCAGGAACTCCATGATGATGTTACTGTGGAATTCAAATTTACTCCTTGCCACAGCTTGCTTTTATAAACCAGATGACATCAGTTCCCAGGACCAATCATAAGCCCCCCAACTCTGTGCCACTGCACACCGGTGCCCCACCCAGCATTGCGCACCTAGGCCATGCTACTTGCTCCTCCTTGGGGCAGAGCCAGACTCTTGGCCAAGCGGTGCCCTGAGGCATGCCAGCTGGAAAGCTAGCCTGCAATTCAAGCTGGATTTCCCTACACACTTGATCATGAGAATGATCGTTTTGATGTTTCCTTTAATGTTGTTTATGACTGTTGAGAATTTTTACATCTATGTTCAGCAGAGAGATTAGACTATAATTTTCTTTTCTGTTGTGTCTTTATCTAGTTTTGGTATCAATATCATTCTAACTTCATAACACAAATTTGATAGTGTTCCTTTCCCATTTTGTAGAATAGTTTGAGAAGCATTGACATTAGTTATTTTTTTCTTCATTTGGCCTAGACATTTTTTAGCTTGATTAGTCTCCTGCATTTAGTCAATATTAAAATTTAAGCCTCTCTCAAAGTGTTGCACAAGAGCCATAGAGAAATATACGATGTCCCCATGCTCTCTGAACTCACAGGTTATTAGTGTCTTATTTGTTATTTGATCAACTACCTGCTACCTGCAACGTTTAGCACTTTTACTGTTTCAACCCATTCCCCTTTCTTCAGATTCCCAAAGCGGCATGGTCCAACTTCTCTACATAAAGATGCTTCCACAATGGATGAAAGTAAAGTGAAGGAAGGGTAATAATATTTTTATTTGTTTATTATTTTTTAAGGAAGTCAAAATATAAGAGCACACTTGTTTTCAGATCACATTGACATTGCTCAGTTTGCCATAAAATTAGGTAATTGGTGCTAGCATCCACAGATGAGGGATACCATTCATAGTTTGTTTTACTGGGACTGTGTTACTTTACTTAACATGATATCTTCTAGCTCCAGCCATTTACCTGCAAAGCCCATGATGTCATCTTTCTATATTGCTGCATAGAGCTCCATTGTGTAGATGTACTACCACATTTTGTCTATCCACTCCTCAGTTGAGGGGCTTGAAACCAGCTCCTTGCTATCATGAAGAGAGCTGCAATAAACATGGTTGTGCATGTATCTCTGTGGTAAGAAGAGACTTGTGGGTACATGCCCAGGAGTGATATGGCTGGGTCAGGTGGCAGGTTCATTCCAAGTCTTCCAAGGGTTCTCCACACTGCTTTCCATAGTGGCTGTATGAATTTACATTCCCACCAGCAGTGGATAAGTGTTCCCCTTTCCCCACAACCTCTCCAGCACTTGGTATCATTTGTTTTCTTGATCCTGGCCAGTCTTATTGGAGTAAGATGATATCTTAAAGTGGTTTTAATTTGCATTTCCTTAATTATTAACAAGGTTGAATAATTCTTAAGATGTTTCTCAGCCATCTCTAATTCTATGTTCAGCTCTTCGTTCCATCTATTGAGTGGGTCATTTGTTTTCTTCTTTGTTTTTTGAGTAGTTTATATATTGTGGAAATCAATGCTTTGTCAGATGTATCTGTAGTGAAGGTTTCTTCCCACTTTGTGAGATTTCTCTTCACTTCCTTGACTGTTTCTTTTGATGTACAGAAGCTTTTGAGTTTAATGAGGTCCCATTTGTCAATTATCAACCTTAATTCTTGTGCAGCTGCTGTCTGATTTAGGAAATCTTTTCCTATGCCTATGTCTTGTAGTCTGCTGCCAACTTTTTCTTCTATCGCCTTCAGAGTTTGGGGTTTCTAATCCACCTGGAGCTGACTTTTGTACAGGGCGAGAGGTAGGGGTTTAATTTCCTTCTTCTACAAGTGCTGATCCAGTTTTGCCAACACCACTTGCAGAAGATGCTGTTTTTCCTCCATTGTGTCTTCTTGGCCCCCTTGTCAAATATGAGATGGCTGAAATTGCATGTGCTCAAGTTTGGATCACCAGTTTTGTTCCACTGGAAAACAGGCCTGTTTTTGTGCCAGTACCAGGCTGTTTTTATGACTATAGCCTTGTAGTATAGTTTGAAGACTGGTATACAGATCCCCCCTGTATTGCTCTTTTCAATCAGGATTGTTTTGGCTTTGGGGGGTCTTTTTTTTCCAAGCCTTTGAAGAAACTCTTAGGGATTTTAATTGGGATTGCATTAAATCTATACAAGAGTTTGGGTAGGATGGACATTTTTACTATATTAATTTTCCCAGTCCATGAGCATAAGAGGCTTTTCCATCTTCTGATGTCTTCTTCAATTTCCTTCTTCAGGGGTTTAAAATTTTTGTTGTAGAGATCTTTGGTGTCTTTGGTTAGGTTTGTTCCTAGGTATTTTATTGTTTTTGAGGCTATTGTGAGTGGGAAGGTCTCCTTGAATTACTTCTTCAGTTGCTTGTTGTTGGTGTAAAGAAAGGCTACTGATTTTTCTAGGTTAATTTTGTATCCTGCCACTTTATTGAATCTCTTAATCATTTCTGGGAGTTTTCTGGTGGAGTTTTTAGCATCCCTTAAGTAAACAATCTATCATCAGCAAAAGGACATAGCTGGACTTCTCTTTCAATTAGGAACTCCCTTTAATATTACTTTTCTTGCCTTATTGCTTTAGAAGTGTTTCAAGCACTAATATGAAGAGCAGTGGTGACAAGGGGCCAGCATTGCTGAGTTCATACTTTAAAAGGGAAGGGTTCTAGTCATTTCCCCATTTGGAGATGTATGGCTGTGGGTGTCTGTATATGCCTTTGATTATACATGAAGAATGATCCCTCACAATACAATACCCTCGAGATATATAAGTAAAGAGATGCTGGATTTTTGTCAAAGCTTTCTCATCTACAAGAGATAATGAATGTTTTGTCCTATCAGATCTATTATATATGAATGGAATACATTATGATTGATCCATGTTGAACCATCCTGGATCTCTGGTATGATCCATCTTGGTCATTTGGGATGATCTTCTGATTGTGGGTCTGTTATGCGATTTCCAAGTATCCTGGTTTAGGCTTTTGGCATCTGTGTTATTAATGAGATGGGTCTATATTTCTCTCTTTTTGGGTGTTATATTCTTTGCCTGGTTTTGAGGGCTCATAGAATAGATGGCTTCATAGAAGGAATTTGGAGAATTCCCTCCTGTATCCTTAACAATTTGCAGTAATACAGTCTGTAAGTCCTTTTGAAATGGTTTTATAGATTTGCCGTGCAACTCATCTGGCCGGGGCTGTTTTTATTGGATGTTTCTTATTACAACATCACTTTCATTCATATATTATATGGTCGTTTAAGCTATCTATCTCTTCTTGGATTGAGCTTTAGTAATTCCAGATTTCAGAATATCACCATAATTCTTCTAGGTTTTCAAACGTTATGGTAGAAGTGTTGTTGAAGTATTCTATCCATATTACTTGTTCTGGATCTTTTTCATTGTCCTGTTGTATACTTCCCCTTTCATCACGGATGTTAGTATTGCATTTGGAGTTGTTCCTCTTTCTTTGGTTAACTAGGCTAGAGATCGTCTACTATCTTGTTTATTCCTCCATTCAAAAACCAACTTTATGGATTCTAGTTAGTTATTTTTTTGTATTTTTTTTCCTTTGGTTTCTATTTCATGATTTCTGCTCTTATTTGTTGTTATTTCCTGTTTGTTGGTTTGTTCTTTTTTTTGTCTCTTTTTATTTCTTTTCTGTTTTGTTTTTTTTTTTTTTTTTATTTAAAATTTTTTGACGCTTTGTAGGATTCAATACAATCATTTTCAGCTTCAGTTCAGAGAGATCTCCCCTTCCTTCCCCCCACCCCAACCAAACCCTCCAATCATGCATTCGATCGGTAACTTTCTATAATGCCGATCTTTCTGTTTTTTTTGTTTGTTTTTATGTTTTGTAACAGAGAAGTGATAATTTGTGAGTACAAGCATCCTTCATGTAAAACCAATTTGCAAGCAGTTGTGCCCAAACCCACACAGCTCATGGGTCCCACCATCCAGCAGGGGGGGGGGCTTGTATGTTCAATCAAGTTGATCAAATGAGTGTCCAGTCTATATTGTTGTAGTTTCACCATTCACCCCAATCGCTGTTGTTGTCTCTTAAGTGCTTTTAGCTGCAGTGTTAGATCGTTCACTTGGGCTCTTTCTGTTTTTCTAATGTAGGCACCCAGGCCTATAAACTTACCTCTTAGGACTGCTTTTAAAGTATCCCATAGGTTTTGTTGTGCTGTATTATCATTGTCATTCAGTTCCAGGAATGCTTTTGTTTCTTTCTTTATCTCTTCCTTGACGCATTCAGGAGTGTGTTGTTTAGTCTCCATGTATTCTTGTAGATAATAGGGCTTATCCTGGTGTTGCTAGTGAGCTTTATTTCATTGTGGTCTGATAGAATGCATGAAATTATTTCAATCTTTTTGTATTTGTGGAGGTTTCTTCTGTGTCCCAGTATGTGGTCGATTTTGGAGAATGTTCAGTGGGGTGCTGAGTAGAAAGTGTATTAGGGTGGAATATTCGGTAGAGGTCTGTGAGGTCTGTTTGGTGTATCGTATCATTCAGTTCAGATGTCTCTCTGTTTATTCTTTGTCCAGTTGACCTGTCCAAAGGGCTCAGTGGGGTATTGAAGTCTCCTACTATGAGTGTACTGGGGTTAATCTGTGCCTTATGGTCCTGGAGAATTATTTTATAAAGTTTGGTGCACCAGAGTTTGGTGCATATATATATTCATAATTGTGAAATATTCATGGTGAATTTTTCCTTTGATAAAATGGCCTAAGACATGAGTTGTTGCAATATTAGATTAACCATTTGGTTGTTACAGAAAATCCTTAACTAGAATTGATGGTTGTTGCTGTAATAGTATATTACCTGTATTTCTACCTTTAGTAATGGACTTTATATGTTACATTTCAATATCCTTGAGCCTGGGCAAGTGCACAAACCTTTTTAAAAAGAAACATGGTTTACTTGTACAAAACTGATCAGATTTGGGAGATCGTTAACGCCCTTTTTTTTGTTTTGTTTTTGTGGGTGTGAAACAAATGGTGAGAATTTGAATTGTTACATTATAGTATTGAAATTAAGTCTACTTAATCTATCAAATCATGTTCATGCCCTGATTTTATATACTTGTGTCTATCAATAAACATTGTGGAAAAAATGTAATGGCCTTGTCTCTTCTGATTTCTTTTACTTTGAAGTCTGCTTTGTCTGATATTTAAATAACTCCACCTGCTTTCTTTTTGGTACCATTTGCTTGGAATATTTTTTTCCATCCTTTCACTTTAAGGCGATGCTTATCCTTGAAGGTAAGATGCATTTCTTGTAGACAGCATATAGATGGGTTCTGTTTCCTAATCCAATCTCCCAGTCTGTCTTTTGATTGGAGAGTTTAGTCCATTAATATTTAAGGTTATAACTGATGGATTTGTGTTTCTTCCTCTCACCTTATTATCCATTTGCATTTTTATTTTATTTTATTTTTTTGGGGGGGGAGAGGAAAGGGTTTATTTGTCTTACAGCTCACAGTCCATCATCAAGGGAAGCCAAGGCAGGAACTCAAGGCCGGAACCTGGAGCAGAACTGAAGCAGAGATCACGGAGGAACGCCACTCACTGGCTTGCTTCTCCTGGCTTGCTCTGCTACCTTTTTTTTTTTTTTCACATAAATTTATTTATTTATTTTTAACAAATCTAGACCCGTGTTCCCGCTCATTCCCCCACCCCACCAGAGCTCATGCATTCTGCCAAACATGCTTTCCATCTCTCAGTCTTTCTCAGTATTTTCCATGGGGAAGTTGACTGTTTGGAGCAGAAGTTCACCGTCTCAGTCAGTTCTTTGATGCAGTATTTTCTGTTGTTGTTGTTTCCAAAATGCATTATGCCCAACTGCTTTGTACAAAAGCTCAGGGGGCCCTACACAAGAAATACAACTGGGTAGTTGGCACTAGCATCCACAGATGAGGGATACCATTCGTCGTTTGTTTTTCTGGGACTGTGTTACTTCACTCAGCATGATGTCCTCTAGCTCCAGCCATTTTCCTGCATTTTTAGTCTAGGTTTCTACTTCTGCACTTATGCAATTATTAATTTCTCTTTCTAGGTGCCTGGGGATATTTGTTCCTTTCTTCTGTCCTTTGAATTGCTTCAAGTATTCTCTGAAGGGTTGGTTTTACGTACATGTATTCTTTCATCTTGCTTATGTCATGGAAGATTTTTCTCTCTCCTTCAACTATAATCGACATTTTTTGCTGGGTATAGTAACCTGGGTTGGCATCCATAGTCCTTTAACACTGGGATTGTTTTGCTCCAGGTTCTTCTTGCTTTCATAGTTTGCACTGAGAAGTCAGTTGTAATTTTGTTAGGCTTTCCCCTTATAAATAACTTTTTTTCTCTTGCAGCTTTCAGAATTTTGTCTTTGTTTTGGGCATCTAGCATTTTAACTATGATATGAGGTGTGGAGAGTTTCTTTTCTGATCTTGTCTGTTTGGAGTTCTATGTGCTTCTTGTATTTGTATTGGTTTGTCCTTTTTTAGTTTGGGGAAATTTTCATCTATTATTCTGTTGAAGATCTGATCAATACCATTATCTTGGGACTCTTCTCCTTCCTCTATTCTTTTTTTTTATTAATTTTTATTTATTTCTGTATGTGTATGAATGTACTGTCTGCATGCAAGTCTATGCACCCATGTCGTGCAATGCCGTGGAGGTCAGAAGAGGGTCTCAGATTCCCCTGGAACTGGAGTTCTCCTGGAATTGGAGTTTCAGACGGCTCTCGGCCGCCATGTGGGTGCTGGGGACCGAACCCGGGTCCTCTGCAAGAGCGGTCGGCGCTCTTAACCGCTAGGCCATCTCTCCAGCCCCATCCTCTATTCTTATGATGCAGAGGTTTGATCTTTTCATAGAGTCCCACAGTTCCTGGTTGTTCCACTTTTCTGTATTTTTAAATTTTTCATAATCTTTACTTGAGGTTTTTAGTTGTTCTGTGTTATCTTCCAGGTCTGATATTCTTTGTTTCGCTTCCTCCATTCTACTTCTGAGGCTTTTTCCATTCCTTTCCTCTTGATTGGATGAGTGTTTGATTTCCTTTTTCATTTCGTCTTCTGATTTCTTTAGTATTTCCACTTACTTTTGGAGCTTCTTAATCTTTTCCAATAGCTCTTTGTTTCACTGCCTGGTTTCCTTATCTTTGTCAACATGGGATCTTTTCAGTGTTTCTACTTCCTTCCGGAGTCTGTCATTCTCTCTCTCTAGGTCCTTCTTGCATTTTTCATTCTTTTTTTTTTTTTAGTTCTCTGACTTGCTCTTCATAGTTTTTAATTTCTTTGAGTCTGTTCATAATCGTACTTCTAATATCTGTGTCCTGGCCCATCCCCATGGGGATCCCACTGTAGGAATCTTCCACAGGGTTCATCGAGCTTGGTGTGGAATTATCCTGCACCTTTCCCATGTTATCTCTTCTTCATGTCCCTGGCATGTGGGTTTCTCCTTGCATGTATTCCAGTGTGAATCCCAAATGCCTCTTCACTGTGTTGAAGGCTTGCTTTGCTTGCCTCCTTCAGATGCCTTCATTGTTTGTTTGATTGATTTGCTTTTCTCCTTTTCTCCTTGCTTATGGAGTGTTGACCTAAGTTTTAGGCTTTCTATTCGAAGCTAATTCACTCTTCCCTTTCTGTTCTGAAGGTTCTCCAAAGAATCCACTTGGACACTCTGTTGGCAATCCCAGTTGGAGTGGGGGGTTGGGGGATTGCTGTTTACCTGTGCTTCAGGTGGTCCCGGGAAATCCCCAACCTCAAGCCTCACACAGTCCTACCTTTTGTACCAGCTAGGAGAACAACTCCACCCCCACAGCCACACAAGCCAATGGAGCCAAAGACAATTGAATCGAACCAAACAATCTGCCTGGCTGAAGCGCCCAGCTCCTACCTGTGCTTCAGGTGGTCGCGGGAAATCTCCCCAGGCTAATAATATTTTTAAACTTGCTTATGGATGAAAATAAGACTAAAATTTGATGGTATAATATAATTACTGAGTAAAATATAATCCCCCTGTTTAGTCTCAGTGTGGCATTAAAGAAATAAGAAGTTGTCTAGTAGATGAAACAATTAATGAGTAGATGTATGGACAGATAAGTAAGTGGATGAGAATATGGGTAGAAGCAACAGTGGATGGATGGATGATAAATAAGTAGATGAATAGATAAATGGAAGACTGGATTGATGAATGGATGAATTGATAAATTGATGAATGATGAATATTGCCAAGGAAATGTTAAAATAATTATCCACATATGTCTGTGTCCATGTTCATGTGTATACCTACAATTAAACTGATTATATTGTGGAAGTTTAGCAACACTTATGCAGAGCTCAGTGGAGAACACAGATCATGCAATAATGACTTGAGTCTCCAAATACCATAGGAAATACTGGATGGAGGAGAGTGGTGGGGTTTTAGGTTTGTTCTTTTAAAGAACTTCATAATTTCACTCATATCTAGTTTTTCAAGATGAGTCTCTTTAACATGACAAATTCAATTCTTGATTCCATATATGCTATACTTGTCAATATCTGACTTTTTCCTTGTAGCCTCATATACTTCTCTGCATGATATGTTCTTTTAACCATCTTGAAAGAGATTTTGTGGTTATGGTTATGTATTTCTTTTCACTGTTTGCAAAATGTATTTTCTATGGTTACTACTCATAATAGGATCTTTTATTCCCTTTCTTTCTTTAATTCACTAAGCCCAAAATTCCCCATGGCTTTTGGGCACATACTAAGAATAACAGGAAATTCATTACTTTGACCATGGTGTTCATTCAAAGGCCCGATAGAAAAGATGGCTTTTCATTTTAAAATTAGAAAGTCCTTTTGAACCAAAATTACAAATGGAGATTTTCTTCAAAGTAAAGATATTTAGGGAAAATAACATTATCTGTATTGTCTCATAGCACATACCTCCTTTTAAAGGATGTTGTATCAAACTTTCACCTTGATATAAACACATTTATAGCAAGAAAAGAAAATCATGTAGAAAGATTTTAAAATGTGTTCTTTCTTGCCCCTTTTCTAAGCCTAGGGAACAATCTGCGGAAGGGGGGGGATAGAATGTAAGGGCTGCGATTGGGGTGAATAATGAAACTACAGCAATATAGTCTGGACACTCATCTGATCAACTTAATTGAACATACAAGCCCCCCCAACTGGATGTTGGGACCCATGGGCTGTGTGGGTTTGGGCACAACTGCTTGCAAGTTGGTTTTACATGAAGGATGCTTGTACTCATAAATTATTACTTATTGTTAAAAAATAAAAAAAATAAAGAAGTAATTTAAAAAATCTACTTTTGCCATACAAAGGAAGTCTTCTGACATTTAAATAAATAAAAAATCATTTAATCCCCCCAAAATAAATAAATAAAATGTGTTCTTTCTTTAAAACTACAATTTACTTTGATATTTTTGTCTTTAATTTTTTAAATTTTTTTTTTCAGTTTGTTCATGTCAGCATCAAGATATGTTCCCATTCTGTTAATAATGCCTAAACTTTGCGAAGGTATAAAGTCATAGGAAAGAAAGTGGCCAAGACAAATTCAGAACTTATTTCTATCTTGTCTATTCAGGCTGCTATAACAAGATGCCATAGTCTGGGTAGTTTATAAACAACAGTTTCAGAGGATGGGAAGTTCAAGACCAAGGAGCACAAAGGTTCAGAATCTGATGACGGTCTATTTTCTGGTTCACAAAATGACACCTTTAAACTCCACAAAGTGGAAGGATTATGTGAGTATTTCTTGGGCATTTTATTGTTGCTACTACTGAGACAGTCGCACCACGATGCAGCCCAGGCTGACCTTGAACTCCTGAGCCTCCTGATTCTGCCACCCAAGTACTGAGATTACAGGAACGTGCTGTGATGCTCACCTTTGTGCCTTTTAAGGACCCTAATCTCATTCATGAAGTTTCTTCCCTTAGGACTTAATTGTTTTTCAAATGACACATCTAGTTAAATGCCACCAAGGATTAGATTCTAGCATATGAATTTTGATGGAACCCATGCTTTCAGAATATCTAAGAGGTCCTTAATCCTCAATAATCAGCTTGACAGATTTTTTTATGCCTGCTATAAAACAGTGATCTTGACTCTGTCGTTGTCTTTTCTTATTTTGTGTGAGCACGCATGTGCCTGATGTATTTGCATTCAATGGCACTCATGTGAAGGTCTGAGGACATCTTTGGGGTGTCTATTCTTTCTGTGGCATCTCCACGAGAGAACTCAGGTCATCAGCCTTGGAAGCAAACACCTTTACCTGCTGAGCCATCTGGCAGGTCATTTCACTGTGTATTTTATCCACATGAAAAGCAAAAAGCACAGGAACTGTGCTGTTCTTTCCCCTGCTCTGAAAGCAGGCAGGCCTAGAGCAAGTCAGCCACCTTCTCAAATGAAGCTGTTCCATGAGAAAACCTTCATGGTCCTGTGAGCACTCCATTTCTCATTCTCACAGAGGTGTTTATTTGCTCTCTAGCTAATAATAGCTTCTGATTTGTCAGTATTGACTCTCAAGAGCAATAATTTATCACACACAACTTCAAATATCTACCAAACTCTGTCTTCCTCTTCCCATGCAGCTATTTTGTATGCTGAGCACTGCGGTCTCTCCTGACACATCACTTGAGCATATTACCACTGGCTTGTGCACCAATGGTCAACATTGCTCTGTTTTGCTCCAGATATGTTCCTATTTCCTTGGACTGCAACTTCTTTAAGCAAAGACCCATTTCATTGTTTTGTTTACTTATTCCTAGATTGACTCAGTAAATAAATTTACTTGTTTTTTGACAAATCATAGAGCTATGAAATGCCTCCCCTTGCCTGCAAAAAAGGACAAAGAAAAATATATGAAGGCACACTACTACGTTGCCCTTTTAAACCATTACTGTTTATACACAATTTAATTATTTAATAGTCTATCCGTGCTTCTTATGAATAGAGAATCCCTGCTACTACAAGAAACTTTGGAAACACACCAGTTTGGCACATGGAATGGTTGTGTTTAAGACACCAGCATTCCCTGCCAACTGTAGACCAGGGATGGCCCTTCCCAATGAATCAGGACCCAGCCAGGAGTCAGAGGTCCAGCTGTGTCTTGGAAGACTATTATGGAAGACTTCTAAGGGCACAGGCCAAGACTCACAGTCTGTAAAGACTGCCCAAAGATTAATGATCATTTGTCCAAGATTTTATGAATTCTTAAGCAAGAATATGAGTCAATTTCATACTTTGGAGTAAGTTATAGAAAAACCAAACATTGGACGAAGCATGAATATTTCTGCAATTTGTTCTCACTCCCTCACTACTCATGTTCCCCATGAAAGTAAACGGCCCCCTCCATTTTGCACACATTTGCACATGCATGTGTGTGCACGTGTATGTGTATGTGTGTGTGTGTGTGTGCGTACACATATGTAAGCCCATAATGAGAATGCACTTGTATCTTCTGGAAAGCCACTTGAATTCCTAAGGTGAAGGATGCTGCTCCAAGTCTTTCAACCCTTCCCTGGGAAAGTTAAAAATATATCCTCCTGAAAAAAAAAATAAGTTGGCACTTGTTATTTGAGAAAATTGCTTTATTCCAGGAACTCCCTCATGTAGCAGAAATTTATTTACCATCTGTGTGGACTTTAAAATTTTTCCATCTTAGCTGATATACAACTGAAATAGAAACAGACTTTCTGTGCATAGGGCCTTAATTTTTAAAGGGTGTTAATTAAGAAAGCTTTTGGGATTTTTGTGTTCCCCAGAGGAAGAGAACTTCATGGTTTTCCCTGAGCGCTGGTATCTGGGGAAGAGCAGAGACTGACGTCAGCCAGTGAGACTGAGGGTGCTGAAGGCTTTGGTGGTCGAGAGTACACTGTGCCAGAGTGTACCCCCGTCCACACACAGTCTATAACTGTAAGGTGTACTGCAGTGCACTTCCATTCGTATTCATCGAGAACCGATGGACACTAACCAGCCAGTTCACAAATCCATCATCTCACTCTCCACCTCCTCACTCTTTGGGTAAATGCCTCTTTTTGAGATGAAAACACTTAGTGAAAACTTTAAGTATGTAACACAGTCATGTTAGACATTTTCACACTGTCAATTACTAGGCCCTCAGAAGGGCATTCATCTTGACTAATGCAAATGTGATTCCCCTGATTGACACCTCCTAGTCTCCCATTTCCTGGTCCCTGGAAACTCCCTTTCTCTCTGCTTCTATGAGTGTGAGTCTGTTGGCTCCACAGAGAAGTGAGGACGGGGTCTGCTTTGCTCTGTGTAGCACAATGTTTTTCAACTTCATACATGTATAAAATCAAGGTTTTCTTTCTTAGTGTTAATCATTTCCTGTTGTATGGATATTCAGTTCTCCAGATTCAGGCAGCTGAAGGTCAAAAATGGAGTTGAGCTGATGATGCTTGCACCTGTATTGGTCTGTTACAGTGCACTTCCCTGGTGGTTGATTGTTTGGAACACCTCTTCCATGTGCTCACGGCTCATCTGTTTCTTCTTTAGGTAAATGCCTATTCAAGATCTTTCATCTTTAAATGACTTATTAGTATTTTTCTGTCATTAGTGTTGCTGTTAAGGTTTGTTTGTTTATTGTAGTGTTGGTTTGGGGCAATTGAGTTGTATGAGCTTCTTAGAGGTTTCGGGATTAATTAATCCCTTATTAGATGTACAGGTTGTCACATAAAGCTGACACAGTGAATCTGTAGCTCTGGCATGCATATGGAAAATGGAGCAGAGACCCAAGACCCTCCCAAAGTTCGAGGGCCGGCCTGCTAGCTTACTTACAGGGCACCAGTGGCAACAAGAGCTCAAAGGAAGTAGAGAGGCATGGAGTAACACCCGAGGGTGTCCTCTCCCGTACAAATGTGCTGCAGCAGATATGCTCCTCTGAATTCACACAAACATACATATACATGTATAGCACACAGCACAAAATAAAAACTAAATATAAGGTGAAAATTAAAACAGTTTAGGCAATAAATTACTTTTTTCTGAAGTTCTTTTAAGTTATGTAACCAGTTAAGACAAATGTGCCTTTCCAGCTGTATCAAAGGATTATTTTATTCAAAGATTTTATAAATTCTTCCATGAGAGGAAGTAACCCTTTTCACTGGGGTTGGGGGACAAGGTTGAATAGGTGGTGGAGCACAAGTGCATTTATTGTTAGGCAGTACTTTATATAAACCACAGAAAAACCAAAGGAAATCCAATTGGCACCTTTTATGCAAAATTGGATACCCTGCCTGGATGTTTCCCTACAGTTAAGTTATGATATCATTAGACTAAACTTGTGTATGCATTTAGTTCTCTTCAGATTTTCTGTATTCCTTGGGAAGACTCAAGTATCCTAAGGCATAAAGGTATCTTTTAGTAAAGCAATTTCACCATTCTCTGCCATAGACCTTTTAAAAACTTATCAAAAGGTCAAAATCATGTTAAATTATGTAGGGTTTATATATCAATAATATCTTCAAATCTCTTATACATGATCTGGGATGGGGTGGGGGTGGGGGGGAAGGGAAAGGGAAATATGCCTGATCTGAATTGGAAAATGATGTACGAAATGCATAAACCATCAATAAAAATTAAATTAAAAAAAATCACTTATTCTTGGAGATCATTATGCTAATCTTAACATTTAGATATAAATATCAATATAGATATAGAAACACAGTCTATCTAAACTTTGCCTTTATAAAGGCCTATAACTCCTGCACTAACCATATGTCAGTGCCAAGCCTGGATTCTTTATTAGCATTCTCCCGCTTAGCAGTCACAGAAACTTAAAAAGAAGATAAAAACTGATTGATGAAAAATTTGAGACCCTGTAAAATGAATAACATACAGCAGGTCCAAGAGAAATTGCCATTCAAAACTCATGGAACCATGACCCCAAGCCACCCTGGCCCTAAACCAGGCGTTAATGTGAAAACCCAACCCTAGTAGAACTGGCATTTTATGTGGTGCCGAGAGTGAACCCAGGCTCTTTGTAAGTGCTGTACAAGCAGAGGGCTGGCTCATGCTAACTGAGCTGTATCTGTAGTCCCTAGGATTGTTTGTTTGTTTGTTTTTATTATTGATGCTTTGTGCATTTCATACATCATTTTCCAATTCAGTTCAGGCATATTTCCCTTTCCCTTCCCCCTTACCCCCACCCCATCCCAGATCATGCATTTTGCCATAACTGTCCTGCATCTTTCTCTCAGTTTTTTTTTTCATTTTTTTAGCTATAAGTGATGATCCAGGAGTACAAGCATCCTTCATATGAAACCAATTTGCAGGCTGTTGTGCCCAAACCCCCACAGCCCCACCATCCAGTGGGGGGTGAGGGGTTGTATGTTCAATCAAGTTGATCAAATGAGTGTCCAGACTACATTGCTGTAGTTTCACCATTCACCCCAATCGCAGCCCTTACATTCTACCACGCCCCCTCTTCCGCAGATTGTTCCCTAGGCTTAGAAAAGGGGCACAGGTGGATGAGAAGCAAAACAGTCCACTCTCTCTGGAGCTGTTGTCTTGGACTCTGGTCAATTCTGGCTGTTTCCTTTCATGGGCTGACAGTTTGTCCAGGAATAACCTTTCGATCCTACTAATGAAGCACAAGCAATTAGATATATAGGTATTTAAACAGCACTAATAGTTATGGTAGGTTACTTTGGTATAGACACATATGTTTGGATGATATGTTAATCCATGAATTACATTTTTTCCTGTTAAATATGACAGGGTCTTACTGTGGCTTATAACATCTCCTAACCTGTAGAGGATGTAAGCTTGTGGCATCAGCCATGGGTTATTCCTCCAAGGAGAGAGCCAATAGCCAATTAGATTTGGGATATACAGGCATATGGCTGCCTCTGCTGCACAGTATTTCCAGGCAGGTGAGGTGTAGCTGGTGCTGACGGTGGAGTCTTGCTTGACTCAAGGAGACCCGTATTTGCTTTATTGGTTTAGTGGCCTTTGGTAACACTCTCTGGTGTTCCAGAGGCCATCTGTACACTTGCATGTGTGGTCTCAATACATCTTTCCCATGTTAACGTCAGGTCTTCAGCAGCAGGGCCTTATCGCCTCTCTTCTTGCAGGTATCCCAGTTTAGAGGCAAGGAGCCTTTACCTTTTGTGGGGGCTTGGATCCCCTGGCCAACATCTCCTTGGTAGAATAATCCATTGCTGATGTCAGAGCTCCTGTATTAATATATTTTGCTTAAGTGCATAGCTTAAGGAGACTTTAGTATTATATTTGGTTCCAAATAGAGAGTAATCCTTTTCACAGGTCCTATGTCTATTAGTCAACTAAAGAAGGCAGTTTTACTGGTTTTATAAGAGATTACCTCTATAACAGTTGGCTCCAATTTACAGTTGGAGAACGACCTCATCATCATCATATTTCTCCTTGTTCTATGCGGGGAGGGGTAAGAAAGTCTCTCGTATTAAAACCTTTGCAGCACCTAGAAGGTAAGTTTCGTTAGGACTCATTATAAATAGTTGTTACAAGTAGGATCCACAGAGGGGTTTGATATTTGTAGCAATCTGAGGCTTTTTTTTTTCCTTTCAATATTCAGACAGGCCAACCTTTCTGCTGGCACTTTCTGGTACATCCTACTCAATGCAAAGCTGTATCTTTTCTTTCTCAGCCGTTAAGTTGGTGACATTTTGACCTGTGGGAACATACAAATCTTTTCCCGCAGTTAGTTTTAAGATTTGAATTGCGGGCTGGAGAGATAGCCTAACGGTTAAGAGCACCGACTGTTCTTGCAGAGGACACGGGTTCGATCCCTAGCATCCACACGGTGGCTGAGAACCGTCTCTAACTCCAATTCCGGGAGAACTCCAGTTCCAGGGGAATCTGAGACCCTCTTCTGACCTCCGTGGCATTGCACAACATGGACCTAAATGCAGACAGTACATTCATACACATACAAAAATAAATAAAATTTTTAAAGTTTAAAAAAAATTTTTTTAAAGATTTGAATTGCAAGGTTTTTGACAAAAAGGTTTCATATCTATCTGTATCCTCATTTCTTTAAGGGTGTGGTGTTAGATAGGTTATCCAGGCTCCAGCAGATGAATGCACACCAAAGGACATTTGGGACCACAAACTTGACACAATAAGCCTTAATATATATGACAGAGTCGATGTCACATGGCAAGGGGGCTACAGATGGGTGTAGATAGAGGATAGGGTCTAAATAAGATCAATATACTCTATGAAAGTCCCAAAAATTCAATTTAAATAGAAAAATTGGTTTTTTAATGAGTTCTTTTGAAGATGTAGTGATGCTTCAGTGGTTCAAAGCACTGGCTGTTTTGGCAGAAGTCCTGAGTTCAGTTCCTGACACCCACATAGGACTGTTCAGCAACCGTAGCCCCTGGAAGAACCAACACCTTCTTCTGGCTTCCATGGGCACCTCCACTGGTGTGCTCATACTCTCACACAGAAACACACACCCACATTATTTTTTTAATAATAAATCTTTTTAAAAAGAGATAGTACTGGCAAATAAAGGCTCAGGCTTAAGAGAACTTGTTACTCTTCAGAACATCTGAGTTCCGTACCCAGCACCCACATCAGGCATCTCACAACCATCTATAACTCCAGGTCCATGGGATCCAACGCATTCTTCTAAAACCTGAAAGCCCACACACTTACACACACACACACACACACACACACACACACACACATGCACATGCACACGCACACACACACACATTTTTTTAAAGAGATGAGTGGTTTTTTTCAGTATCCTCACACTTCTCTTTCCACCACGCTCCATGAATGTGGACAGTATGGGCTGAGCTAGAAGGAAACTGAGTCATCCTTTCCATGCCAGGCTAAGTGGGAGGAGAGATTGAAGTTAAGGTCAGCAGGTGAAAGACCCTCCCTGTGCAAGTCACACGTGATGTTGAGGCACAGGTTTCCCCATAAAGAACTTAATTTAATCTCATCTGTTTTGTTGATAAAAAGAAAAATGAAGAACAGAATGGATTCACTTTGTAAACTGGGGACTATTTTTTCATTCCTAATACTGTGACTTCTGTGGTTGCAATCTTGGAAACTTTCATTATCTTTTCAAAATCACTAACTAGAGTATTTTAAAATTACCTGTACTGGGGATGGAGAGATGGCTCAGCAGTTAAGAGCATTTGCCTCCCTTACAGAGGACCCGAGTTCTTTTCCCAGCATGTACTTGGCTGCTTAAACAGTCATCTATAACTCTAGTTCCAGGGGATCTGATGCCCTCTTCTGGCCTCCATAGGCATTGCATGCACATGGCGCACATATACACATGTAGGCAAACACTCATGCACAAAAAGTAAAGATAAATGAAATGTTTTTAAAAAATAAATAAATAATTTTTAAATGGAACAGATACAAAATAATGCAAATTCGATTAAGGAAAGGAAATAATTGGGATAAAAGAAAATAAAAAGCAACCAGGCATGCTATTTTTAGAAAACCTGCACATGCTATTTTTAATTTGTGTTCTATTCACTAACAGTTTCAAGATGAGAAAAATTATGCTATCACAATGGATGCAGAAAAGCACTTTAGAAAAATTCAGTATCAGTTTTCTCTTATAAAAAGACATAGTGATGGGCTGGAGAGATGACCTAGCAGTTAAGAGCACCAACTGCTCTTGTGGAGGACCTGGGTTTGATCCCCAGCACCCACATGGTGGCTGAGAACCATCTTTAACTCCATTTCCAGAGGAATCTGACACCCTCTTCTGATCTCTGCAGCATTGCATGACACGGGTGCACAGACCTGTGTGCAGACAGTACATTCATAGAAATAAAAATAAATAAATAAATAAAAATTGTATAAAAGACATGGTGGCACATGCCTTTAATCCCAGTACTCTCAGAGGCAGGTGGATGTCTGTGAGTTCAAGACCAGCCTGGTCTACACAGTGAGTTCCAGGCCAACTGGGACTACAGGGAGACCCTGTCTCAAAAATACCAAAAAAAAAGAGAAAAAAATTAAAAATAAGAAAAGAATATTATTGCCTTAGTTTCACAAAGTGAGAACAGAATGATGCTCCTGTCCTGGAGACTCCTCAACCTAAACTTGACCCCAGGGGGAAGAGGCAAAATGTCAGACTATGTGCGGATGATTGTTTACTCTGAAATTCCTCCCCAACAAAGCAGTCAGATGTCTCGCCACTAGAAATAATAGGAGGGTTTATTACACTTGTGACACTCCAGAAGACCATTCAGAATCCTTGAAACTTAGAAGTTACAAAAAAAATAGATCTTCGTATGTTGTGAATTTTTGTTATTGTGTGTGTGGCATATACAGTTGTGTGCACTTCTGTATGTGTGTGCACTCACCCATGTGTGTGCATGTACTGGCCAGAAGTTACTTCAGCATCTTCTTCTATTCCTCTCCACCTTCTTTCAGACAAGCTCTTTCACTGAACCTAACCATGGCAAGCCCCAGACATCTGCTGTATCCGCACTCTCCTCCCCTAGAGCTAGGGATACAGTTGTGCACCAGCCACCTGGGTTTTACATAGATGCTGGAACTCTAAACTCTGACCCTCCAGCTTGTGGAACAAGGACTTTACCCACTGAGCCATCTCCCCACTTCCTCCTGTTGTTCTTTAGTACATGAAATGATTCAGTGTATTGAAAGATGGGGAGACTTAATGATTAGAGCAATATATTAAGCTCCCTTATCCCATAAATTAAGACAAATATACCATTACCTCCAAAAATGAACCTTAAAGTCAATGCAATTAAATATAAAATTCCATGTTTTTCTAGAAATTTAACAGACTCTAAAGGGTATAAGGAAAAACAGTGGACAGAGATCTTGAAGGGATGTAATGTGATGGATTGACGAACCCTAATATTGATGTTTTTAACAAGATATTACTATTAATATAATAAACAAATGAGACAATTGAACAGACCAAAATAATAGGAAATAAAACTTTATATGCACAGAACTTTGGAATAAGATAACCCTGTTCTTCAATATCAATGAGAAATAAAAGCTTTCATAACTTCCTATAACTGGGTCTTGATTTCTCTCTCAGGAAAGCTGCTAAAAACTCCAGTCCTGCCATGATGAAGTTCCAGAGGACCCAGGCATTGGTGTCTACACTGTGCCTGCTTTCCACATAACAGCCTAACCTGAAGTGTCTGCCCTGTGCCTAGGTGGTCCTTTCTCAGGAAACTTGCTTGTATTGGCAGATGCTCTACTGCCTCTTGACTGGCTTCTGCTCAAACTAATCCTTCCACTATAGCCCCTTTCTAGGATAACCTGATCAGGATCAGAGTGGGGTTTTAATATATCAGTCAGATGAGACACACAGGTTGCAGCTCACCCTAACACATGAACTATTCCAAGCGCTCTATTACAGTTAGATACCAGAGAGAAGAGAGCAGCAGCCTCCAACAGCTGGCAGAGGAGAGTGATGAGTATACGCTAGGACTAGATGCAGCTCTGAGGGAGACCTCAACAAGAGCATGGGGGGGGGGGCAAGAGATGGAGAGAAAGCTAGGATCCTGAGGATCAAATATTTGGTTTGGTGCAGCATGTGACATACAAAGTCCACTTCCCATGGGAAGTACTAATGGGTTGGTTTAGAGCAAAGAGGCAACTGACAGGTACTCACTGTAATGTGTGGCAAGTCCATGCATGGGTAGGAGCCAGACTAGTGAGCCAGGTAGGCTATATTTATCATTCCATCATTTTGTCTTGAGGTGTTCTCCTGGTATCTAGCCCAGGCTAGCCTCAAACTCGTGATTTTTCTGCCTTAGCCTTTCTAGTACTGGAATTACAGGCCTGAGCAATTGCAGACAATTTATTATTCACACAGTCTGAAAGTCAGAACGTCTCCCACTAGATACATATGCAAGTATCAGTCTTGAATGGTCTTCTGAATCTTTGTGTAAGAATATTAACTACATTTATCTTTATAATACTAATACCTTATCAATCACCCAGATGGCTATTGACAAAAGGATACACCGAGCATTTATGCAACACAGGGGATAGTATAGGGATAAGCTACTAACCCACAGAACTGGGCTTTTGTAAAAACAGTGCCGCAGAAAATAAAGGGGATGGGTTTCAGAATTTTACCTATGTTTGAAGGTCAAAGACAGAGCTAAATGACACCATATTTTGATTTATATGTACATAATTTAAAATCTGTTTAATGAAAATGAGGCCATAAGAACAAAGCCAAAGCTTAGAGGCACATTATACCTCAGTGGGAAGTGGATGTCTAGGAGAGGACCAGAAAGCAGAGGCAAATCTTTGGTCAGGCACTCATTGCAAAACATAGTGGGAGTCATAGGTTCACATTGTGATATTATGTCTCATAACTTACATGACTGGTATGTGTTTCCTGTATCCATTAGTGTGCTCAAATAAAGAGAAACTTTGAATGAAATGTGTGTGTTGAAATATACAGATTTAGACGGATTTTTATCACTGTTTCAATTTGTTATTTTTGAGATCTATTTTCTCTAATTAGATTGTAACTGCTCAAGGCAAGTACTGTGATACAGAATTCTAAGTCATGTTATCAGAGTGTGATGCATGAGAGCTCATTTGTGACCCTATATGCTGGGCCTTCCAAACACATGTAACCCTCCAGATTATGAACAAAAAGATCCCTTTGCCTAAAAGCTACAAAGCTTTGTTTTTTTTTTGTTTTTTTTTTTTTTTTTGGGTCTCTCAAGATAGTCAATGCCATCTCTACAAATTCCCCTAGGCCTCAGCCCACACTCAACTGCCCTGTGGGTTTTCACATACTTTTGGCCTAGATCCTGAGTCCTCTGTGGCTCAGAAACTCTTCCTGTCCAAATGTCCTCTTACATTCTCTCCCTCTTATTTTAGTTTATGTCTTTTATTTATTTAATCTGTGGGATTGGAAAGAAGGAAGTAGGTTAGTTCTCCCTCTAGCTCTTCAGAAAACTTTCATGTCCCCACAAATAGAACTGCCCCTCCAGCCCCAGATGGTCTTCTTTCCCTTGTGGACAACTCTCTAGGGAAGGTTAATCATTCCAGTTTTTAAAGAAATAGGTCCTGGGAATCCAACAAAATGTCAGGTTCCTGTTTCCTCATCAAAGAACAATAAGCCAAAAATAATAACTCTAAGAGGTCATTAGAACAATGTTGCTTCCTTGTGGCTACAAATGGCTGGTCCAACGTGGAGAAGATCATCACACAAAGCATTCTGTGTCTTTTTATGTGAAGTGCTTTACCAAATTGACAGGCACAGGCCAATTTTCCACACCCCTAATGCACAAGTAAATAAAATTAAAGCTTTTCTATAAATAAGAATCTATAGGAAAAACAACCTAATGAGTAGCCACATAGTCAGAATATACATCTGATTCTTTTATGTCCTGGATAGAGCTGAAGAAACTTCTCCACATCCTATCAAGTCTAACTTCTCAAATATTCACTTTCCCAATTACTGTGCTACTTTGTGGTAAAGTGTGAACTATCCATGTGGCACCTCTTCTTCCAGCTAACAGAAGCTGAATCACTGAGTCACAATCAAGGCCTGAATTCCAGTCATCATCTTCCCACAAGCAGGGCAAACCTGGTACATATTCAGTCACACCAAGTTACCACATGAGATAAGACTTTTGTGACGTTCCTTGAATGCTAGCCACCACCAGATAAAGCACATCTCCTCAACTCCTTTGCTTGTTTTTCTAAGGATATATATGAGGCTGTCTTAGATAGTCAAGCTATTTCGATGTGAAATTGCCAGATGCATGTTGTCTGTGACGATGGCAAAGGAAAAGGCTGTTTTCTTCTCATTTGTGTTAATGGTATCTATGCATCTTAATGAGTCAGAAGAAAACCATAAGGGCTCAGGAGGAGCTACAGCAGCTGGAACATGCCTTCAGTGCATTTCCCTAAAGACCACGAAAACAGAACAAGCTTCAAGGCCTTGTAGTGAACCTGATAACAATCCTGCAAGTTTCTTCTGATTTCAAAGGGTGTTGAACTAAGTACAAAGAGTAGGAACATTTGCAGTAAGATAAGTAATCAGGAGCAAGAAATTTTTATTCCTCCCATTCAAGATAGATTTCCCACAAGGTTATGAAAGTTCCCAGGAAAACTCAGCATTTTTTCCAATATTCCTGGCATATATGGTATATCGGACTAAAAACTGTAGGATGAAATGACAGAAGAAACCTTGGTGAATTCTACTAAAAAATTCTTGATTAAGTGGAGATAGAATTTATATAGTCTAAATTGAAAATCTTATAGCCAAATGAAAGGCTTATGTGTCTCGTGGCCTAAATCTATGCTTTCTCCCCATGTCTGAAAGGGAAATAAGAGTATAAATTCGAATCTCACTCACTGCGGCTGCTAAGCTCACAGAGGAATCTCATAATGTAGCACAGGAAGCTTTCTTTTAAAATATTTTGTTTATTTTTTTTTATTTCATGTATATGTGTGGGAGCTAAGATTCAACCCTGTGTCTTCTGTAAGAACAGTTAGCGTTCTTAACCAGTGAGCCATCTCCCCAGCCCTTGTTTTTGGTCTTTTTGAGATGGAGTCTTCCTGCTGTAACTCCAGCTGGCCTGGAACTTGCTGGGTAAACCAGGCTGGGTTTGAACTCACAGAGATCTGCCTGCTTCTGCCTCCTGAGTGCTGGGATGTGAGGTGACTGAAGATGTGTGTGTCAGAGAGAAGATGTGAGGCTCCAGCCAGCTCTGCCACTCATTAGCTCTGTATTCACAAGTGGGTCTTTGAAATTGCTCCTTACCCTTTGGAAGAAGGAAACGGAATACCTTTCACAGGCAGGGTGGAGATACCGATAGGGAAAATAGTTCTTCTTAAAGGATCATGCATATATTGAAATCAATAACAAATATTATGTTTTTGAGAAGGACAAACACTAATCATTTTATTATTGTCTTTACCATCAAAGTTATAGAACACAAATTGTACCAGAGTCTCATCTGACAGACATACGTAACTACACAGTAATATCACCTGAACGCAGGTTATGTGCCTTATAGGGAAGGATAGAAACTGAAGGATGGAGAGACCCACAGAATGTTAGTTAAATGGGTGGAGGGAAATTCCTGCACATGCATCTGAATGTGAGAAACACTGGAGTTCTTTATGTGAGGATTCAGAGGAGCTGAATCCTCACATAAAGAAATGGAGTATTACTTCACTTAGCATAATGACTTCAAGTTCCATCCATTTACCTTCAAAGTTCATGATGTCATCTTTCTTTACTGCTGCATAGAACTCCATTGTGTAGTTGTACCACATTTTTGTTATCCACTCGTCAGTTGAGGAGCATTTGGGTTGCTTCCCGCTCTTTGCTATTGTGAAGAGGGCTGCAATAAAAATAGATGTGCACATATCTTTGCAGTAGAATGAGTGTTGTGGGAGGACATAATTCTGGTACATATATGACATTTATATAGGTGTATTTTGGAGTAATACAATTGGGAGGGGACCACAACAACGTAAGGGCTGGGTCAAAGAATGGACTGATATAGTTAAATTCTGCTCAAAACAATAAACCTTTGCAGAGAAAAACAGACTGAGAGAAAGATGCAGGACATGTATGGCAGAATGCATTAACTGGGTTGTTGGGGGGAAGGGAAAGGGGAATATGTTTAAATTTACCTGAAAAATGATGTCTGAAATACACAAAACATAAACTAAAGTATATTTTAAAAAAGAAATGGAGTAATCATCTCACAAAATAGTGGCATGGGGGAAGACTAATGTGTTTGTATGGTCGTTTGCATCATCATAACATGCTTTCTGTACATATCTTTACTTCCCTGTTTTCCCTCACACATCCACAGTGAAGTAGACCACTGTAATCCCCCTGAGGGACAAGGCATCTCTCTCCAGAGAGATGGTGTTTGCCATCTGTGCAAGTATTCTTCAGGTTGCCTGGCCTTGGTATCTGACATAAACTCTTTTAAAATATTTTATTTATTATTTTCATTTTATGTGTATAAGTACATTAGCAGTAATTGCACTTGTATCGTGCAGTGTTTGCAGATGTCAAAATAGGGTGTCAGATTCCCCTGGAACTGGAGTTATGGATGGTTGTTATGTGCCATGTGGATACTGGGAATTGAACCTGTATCTTCTGCAAGAACAGCCAGTGCTCTTAACTGCTGAGCCATCTCTCCAGCTACCACCCCCCCCCGACATAACCTCTTATTGTAGAGGACCCTTTTAACCCTTGGAAACAGCAGAATTATTTGCCAGTTGGTAAGAGAGTGTTTTTTCCTTATGGCCCTTAAATTTGATCTCTACCTCTCATCTCCATAAACATCTCCCCATGCCTTGTCAAGCCTATACTGCAGTGTCGCTTCCACAGCCTTAACATGCATTACCTGAAATCTTTAGGGAAATCTTCCAATTTGTTTTTTGTTTGTTTTGTTTGGCATGTGTGTGTGTGTGTGTGTGTGTGCGTGTGTGTGTTGATGATGATGATGCTAGAACAGAGGACCTTGTCCATATTAGGCAAGCACTCTACCATGCCTGAACTGTACAATTTTATTAGCTTTGTTTTTGTCTAGGATATCATCTGGACTAAAGGCCGTTTCTTCATTTGTTTGCACAACTCCAGAAAAAAACCATCTCAAAAACACTCAAATGATGACTAGCTAAATCAATGGGTAGAATACTATCAGGGGAACCCGAAGGAATCTTTAATTAGATGGCTTTCACTCAGCTTTTCTCACAAAGAAGGTACTTTGCAAGGAAGTAACTTTGGCTATTCCAATTTTCTAGAAGAGAACACAGCCCTTTGCATGCCTTGAGACAAGTAGACTGATGGGCCTTTTCTGAAGGACAGGACAGCACAGTTTTAGCAACCTGCAGATGGCAATCATTTTAGCTCAAGGCCACTTCGTGGCTCTGAGATTCAGTTGTTCACATTAAACAACTCTTACTCCTGTGCTCAAGACCTCTGCACCAGCCTAGAGCCTCAACCTATGACCTTTGACCCCAAGCACAATGCAATGGGAGAAGCTCAGAGTGCCACTGTGAAATCAGTTCAGTGGAAATGGAAATGGGTAAGTTCAAGAACTTCCAGAGAAGAATCAAAACCTCTCCCATGATAAAAGCATCCAAAACAACACTGGGTGAGTTGGGCGGGTATTCTCCAACCACCTCCTGCTCTTGAGCTTATGAAAAGGGTTTTGCACAGAAATCTCTTTATAGAGTATATTATGCAGCTCTTGAACCCTTCCACTTTTATTATGCTTATTCATAGGAAGCAGTTTTTCCATAACATGCCTTTTTTTCTGAAAATCAAAAGGGTTACTATTGAGACCAGACAGGAAAGGGAAACCATCCCAGCCACTCTTCAGAAGTTGCCTGTGCCTGGGCTTTAGGGCCCCCAGTGTCCACACAGCACACTGATGAGGGAGGATCCTCTAGCCCAGGGCTCACTGTGACCTCCCAGCTCCACCCCCACCCTGTCAGGAAAACACAGTACAGCTCCAAAGCACTGGCAGATAACACTTAATTCCTCTAAGAGGAAAAGCAAGCCTAGTAATTAGCCTCAGAGGAGCCAGTTACACAGCTGTGAGCAGAGAAGGAAAAAACTTTTACAACTTATTTATTGACATAGTTATCTGAAAAATAAAATCAGGAAGAAATTCTAAGCTTGGACTCTTTTTGAAAGGACCACCTTCTGACATTGGGAAAGATCCAGAAAAGGTCAATAGGCTCTACTTCCTATCCCAGAGAAAGAGAAAAAAAGAGAGTGAAAAAGGGGGAGGGAGAGGAAGAAATCTGAAAAACACAGGACTTCACAGAGCTCAATAATTCTCCAGAGAGCAAGAAAAAAAAAAGAACTTTACTGTAGAGAACTTTAGAAATTCTACTTTTAGAATGTTGCAAATAAATAAATAAATAAATAAATAAATAAGAATGTTACAACTATAGTTTGTTAGGATGTTTAAAAATTGTTTCATACTTGGAAAAATGGCTATTCATTAGTTGGATATAAGAAATAGGTGGATCCCCTGTGATGGAATTGGAGTGGAGCCAAACAACTCCATCTGGTTAGAGTGAATTCATTGTACTTTATTCTCTAAAAGGGTATTCTACCTTACTATATCATATAGAAATTGTTCTTCAATATACAATTATACAAAATTAACAACCAAAATTAAAAATAAGTAAACTTTTAAGAGCTATATACCAAAAGTTGCAACATTTTATTTTCTGATGTGAAATACAATGAAGAGCTTGTTTTCCAGAACTCATCCTACATAACAGGGGTGAGATGTTACAGAAAGATCACCAACTCTACTTGAAGGGAAAAAATGCAATTACAGATTCAGAGACTTCTGAAGGTCACTCAAAGCACTTTCTACTGTGGACTTGCAAAGTGTCAGCCAGCAAAATTTGTGATTTCAAAGTTATGGTAGTGATTTAATATCAGATGGTCATTTTCAGATCTTGTATGATTTTTATCTGTGGTAACAGAGAATAAATAACTACTTTGGAGTTTTCTCAAATGCCAACTTAACACTTCAGATACCCAGAGAATTCTTTTCTATTTTATTTATTATTTTAATTTTATGTGTATGAGTGCATTTTCTGCATGTGTGTAAATGCACACCTACTGTGCAATGCCCATGGAGGTCAGAAGAGGGCATCAGATTTTCTAGAACTGGAGTTAAAGATGGCTGTTAGCCACCATGTGGATGCTGGGTATCAAACCAGGGTCCTCTGCAAGAGCACTCAGTGCTCTTAACTCCTGAGCCATCTCTCCAGCCCAGAATCAAAAAATTATTTAACAGGCTCACCAGGGTGCTTTGGGGAACTTCATGTAGTAGATGGGCTCAGTGGGCTATGAGGTGGGAATTCTCTTTGAATTTTCAACCCATTTGGTACTGGGAAAATCATTTTATTTACCAGAGTCTCACATTCTTTATCTACAAGCAAAAGAAAATCTAGATGATTAAAGTTCTTTCCTTCTCTTACAACTATTGATGTTATCAAAATTGTTCCACTAATGTTATATAACTAATGGTATGAATATATAATGCTCAAATTTGGGCCAGAACTCAAGTTTTTCACTCTGATTATATTTGATTTTTGAATTTCCATATGAGTTAAACTTTACTCTGTGGTTTCCAGATTCGTGTCATGTTCTTTGAATGGCTTTTTAATAGCCCTTTGCCCAGAGTTGGAACAAGTTATAGCCTCTTCTGGCTACCTTAGAGACTTGTTCTAGGGACTGTAATTTTCCCAATACTCTCAGTTTTCAACAGTTGCTCAACTGTCCAACTTTGAAGTCTCTATTGTTTCTTCCTGAACTCATCCTACACTTATCTTCTATGTACTGCAGAGATGAGGAAGATGATAATTTAGGGAAATCATTAGTGACTCTTCCATTCTACAATTCCCATGCTATCCTGTAACAAGAAATAAAAGTTTAAGAAAACTCATATTTTTCTTCTTTTGCATAAACAAAAGTTGATGACTTCTTAATGGAGTGGAAAGAGTACTACAAAACTGTACCACTGAACTAAGCCTTCTGTCGTCGTCTGTGTGTTTTGTATTCATGTATGTAGTAATTTCCACTAGATGACAGCACGTTTCTTTCTCCTTAAGGCTATTAATTAAATCGACTGAGCTTACTCTCTTAAAAAATAAATAAATATAATAATACAATTTTTCTCTATATTTCATATGGTAGTAAAATACTTTTCTTCTTCGTTTTAAAGAAACATCTGAGAATAACATCATATATCTTGATTTAGCTTCTAGGAACTTTCCAGTCATTATTGTAATAACATGGCATGACAGGATATTTTGTAACATTTATTTGACAGAACTATGTTTTCAAATAATTCATCAAAATCAGCATCACAGATTTTAAAATATTTTCTTCATATGTTCATTCAGTGATCATTTATCAAACAATATACATAACATATAGTACTAGGTTCAGGGAACTGTCACAACACTAAAGGAAGAAAGATGCCTTTTAATCTACACTGAGTACAGCTGAAAAGCCATTGACAGATACAGAAATATATGAAGAACAAAGAACAATTTTTAAGTTTAATTCAGATTGCCTAAGTCACAATGAAGGTTGTCCCCTTAAAATGTACAACATTTTCAATTATGGTAATTACAAATACAATAAATGGTTCAGCCATTCAAAGCCATAGATGTCATACTGTCTTCATCTTCTGCAGTTTGATGGACAGCCAGAGCACTCTGCAATAGCACCAAAATATTGCTGCCCTGAGAACCAAAATTTGAAGCGGACCTCGACTTTCAAATCAGGGGGACCCAAAAATGACACAAATTAGGAAGCCTGCTACCTGTTGCGTACAAAATGAAAGAAATGTAGCTCATAATTCCTGCTTTCAAAGGCAATACAAGGGGGCTGGAGAGATGGCCTAGTGATTAAGAGTGCTGACTGCTCTTACAGAGGACCCGGGTTCAATCCCCAGCACCCACATGGCAGCTGAGAACCGTCTTTAACTCCAGTTCCAGGGGAATCCGGCACCCTCTTCTGACCTCCGCAGCATTGCACAACACAGGTGCACAAACCTTCATGCAGACAGTACATTCATACACATAAAAAAATAAATCAAAATTTTTAAAAAAATTTTAAAAGGCAATACAATCAGAACAGAAATGCTTGCATAGTGACTCTTGGCCAGTATACTACAGTATTTGTATGTGATCCTACACATGAAAGAAAATCTAGTTGAGGAAGAGAAAAAGGCAGTGTGGACAGTGGACAGAATCTCCAAAGCAATGCAACATTAAATAACCACCTATGGACAGAAAAGCCAAGTTTGGAAACTAAATATAGAGATCAAGCTTCTCAAATTTCACTTATGGCTGGTTGTTTGCCACATTGTTCCATTCTACTTAACACTGAACAAGTCAGTAAACATCTAGGATATGCTGGAAACATTGTGGCTACTGTATTAAGATCCTTGCAAATTATTTATGAAAAAAAAGTTCCTCTTCAAAAAATACACATAACGGGGAAGGATAGAATGTTTGCCTAGCATGTGCAAGGGTTGTAGTCCATCCTTAGTAATGCAAAATAATCCAACAAGCAATCAGACCATCAAAGTCAACCCTCGGCCTTGACTTTGAGAACTAGATCAAATCATTTCCTTTCCTCAACTTTCTTGATGGCATCATAAACTTAATGTGATCAGCCTACTAAGAGGAGAGTATATATTCAAAGATAAAATAGGATTCTCAAGTTGTCCTCCAACCTCCACACTCACACTCACATCTACATCCATACCCATATGGATACAGAGATCAATAATTGTTTTAAAGAATAAAATATATATACCATTATATAAAAATATAGTACAGATTGTTATTCTTACATTTTGGAAGTCATGGTTCCCATATACTACATTTTCAGGTAGCATTTTAATAAAAAATCGACTGGAAAATCTGTTAGAAAATCCAATATCCTTGATCCATCCACAGAAATTGTGATTATAATGACTGAAAAGAAGGAGCCTTAATCGAATATACACCCGTGTCCCTCTCCCGCCCCTTCCGCCCTTCCCAATTCACCATTTCAGTCAGTTTTCTGATGCAGTCTTTCTGTTGTTGTTCTTTTACTATGCATCCCTCTCCATGAGAAACATTTATATCTGGGTTATTGGCACTAGTATCCACATATGAGGATTTGTCGTTTGTTTTTCTGGGACTGTGTTACTTCACTTAACATAATGTCTTCTAGCTCCATCCATTTACCTGCAAAGTTCATGATGTTGTCCCTCTTTACCGCAGCATAGAACTCCATTGTATACATGTACCACATTTTCTCTATCCACTCGTCAGTTGAGGGGCACCTGGGCTGGTTCCAACTTTTTGCTATTGTGAACAGAGCTGCAATAAACATAGTTGTGCATGTTTCTCTACAGTAAGATGTGTCTTGTGGGTATATACCCAGGAGTGGTATGACTGGGTCAAATGGCAGGCTTATTTTGAGTCTTCTAAGCATTCTCCACACTGCTTTCCATAGTGGCTGTACAAGTTTACATTCCCACCAGCAATGGATGAGTGTTCCCCTTTCCCCACAACCTCTCCAGCACTTGGTGTCATTCGTATTCCTGATCCTAGGCACACTTATTGGAGTAAGATGATATCTCAAAGTGGTTTTAATTTGCATTTCCTTAATTATTAGCGATATTGAACACTTCTTAAGATGTTTCTCGGCCATTGCCATATCCCAAATCTAATTGGCTATTGGCTCTCTCCTTGGAGGAATAACCCACGGCTGATGCCACAAGCTTACATCCTCTAATGGTCAGGAGATATTATAAGCCACAGTAAGACCCTGTCATATTTAACGGAAAAAAATGTAAATCATGGATTAACATACCATCCAAACATCTGTGTCTATACCAAAGTAACCTACGATAACAATTAGTACTGTTTAAATACCTATATATCTAATTGCTTGTGCTTCCTTAGTAGGATTGAAAGGTTATTCCTGGACAAACTGTCAGCCCATGAAAGGAAACAGCCAGAATTGACCAGAGTCCAAGACAACCACTCCAGAGAAAATAGACTGTTTTGCTTCTCATCCACCTGTGCCCCTTTTCTAAGCCTAGGGAACAATCTGCGGAAGAGGGGGCGTGATAGAATGTAAGGGCTGCGATTGGGGTGAATGGTGAAACTACAGCAATATAGTCTGGACACTCATTTGATCAACTTGATTGAACATACAAGCCCCCTCTGCTGGATGGTGGGACCAAGGGGCTGTGTGGGTTTGGGCACAATTGCTTGCAAATTAGTTTTACATGAATGATGCTGGTACTCATAAATTATCACTTATTGCTAAAAAATGAAAAAAAAACTGAGAGAAAGATGCAGGACAGTTATGGCAGAATGCATGACTGGGGTGGGGGAAAGGGAAGGGGAAATATGCCTGAATTGAATTGGAAAATGATGTATGAAATACATAAAGCATCAATAAAAAATAAAAATTAAAAAAAAATTTAAAAAAAAAGAAGGAGCCTAGGAGTGGAGGGTTTTACCAGCTCCCAAAACTTTGTTATATCTAAAAACTTGCAAAGACACTATACTTCTTTAAACACTGACTCTGTGTATCTCATAAAGGCTAGTGCTTATTGTACATAATAAGCATCTGCAGAATACTAAGTAGCCTAAAGAATGTACAGCTCCGACAAACTTCCAAGACTGTTGCACTTCCTATTTCTTTTCCTGCTTCCTTTTCAAGTATCACTACTTAAATGCCACATGTTCTACTTCTAAATCTTTCATATTACAAATAGAAAGATAAAAAGTAACTACAAAATGGCCAATAGAGACTCCTTCAGTTGTTAAAAATTGGGGGATGCCATAAGAACACCAAATCTAAAAGTTTACAGTTAAAATGTGCCTTGTATAGTAATGCAATAGAATAATGTAGGACATGAACTTTCAGAGGTGTCATGAGAAAAACCTACTGATGACATTGGAGAAAAGACTTAGATGAGGGAGAGAGTTATCCAGGTATGGGTGAGATGAAGAAACTGTGACATCTTCTAGCTCTTAAGGCTCCAGAGCTTAGGTAGAAGCTGAAAAGGCAGAGGTGACTGGTGCACAGTGGGGGACATGTGAGAGAATGAAGGACCAGCAACTCTGAAGGCTTAGGAGATTCTTGCCTCTTATGTTGGGTGTCCCAGGGGCCTCGGGATGGTGATTGGGACAGTAATGCATGCAGTCTAACAACCCAGTCAAGAATGTCCTAAACAACACATGTGCAATATATGTCCTGTGAGTCCATATATAATGTTCTACTGTTTCCTCCAAAGACAAATATTTTCATTATGGGGATATTTGTTTATGATATTTGCTTTTATGAGTAAAGAATCCACAAAGGGGCTATTTTTTAACACAGAAGCCACTGCACTAACACCTTGCTGGGAAGCTACATAGGATTCTGATATCAAATGAATTTTCACAGTGTTTGTGTGAACAAGTCATTTACTCTCAGTCATTAAACAAATGTTTGGTATAAATCTTCCATGGACCATGCATGCCCTTGGGATGCAAGGACTCAGTGCTGGACAGAAGTGACAAGTTTCCAGAGTTCCGAGAAGTCATAGCCATGGTCTAAAGAGCAACAACACCTTTCTGTTGTCCAATACAGGATCTTTATCAAACTGTCTCAATGCCGCACATTCTACAAGTGTTAAGAAACTTTTACTGCAACCCCTCTCTTTAGTATGCACCTAGTTTTGTTCCAGATTTAACTCCTCTCTTTGCAATAATGCTAAAATTTAATCACTATTCTTTGACTCCTTGGAAAATTTGTAGAAATGATCTTTTGAGAAAATAATGTACTTTGCAAATGTCCTTTTTTTCAAGTGAAATGTAGTGTTTTAGGAAGAGAGTAACTTTTTTTTTCTTAATACATATTTCAACCAACAGAATCCAATTTTCCACCAACTTCTTTACTTTCTCATATTACATGCTAGTTGGCTTTACAAGATATTTTAATGCTCATAAAACTATGACCTTGCATAAATTTCCCAGGAGACATGATTCTCAGCATTTTGTTGGACAAACATTTGTTTTTTGTAACTACAAGAACAAGCCAAAATGCACGTAGTCCAAAGAATAATTCTTGCCTTTAACATCACTCTTTTAAATGTCAAATTCAAGAAATCGTATGCAGTGGTAGTGAAAATACTGTCAGTTTATCATGAGAAGGACTTTAAGCTAGGCACTTTTAGCATTCTGAGGTTTTCACAGTATGTTCTCATTTTTAGCTATCAAGAAAATGGTCATTAAGAAAGCAGTCTTGTTTTAGAACCTCAGAATATGTTTATTTTCTTTAGTAACTGAAATCAGTAACTTACATAAGAATATATGTTTTAGCAGCTCTTAAACAAGGAATCTTTGATACTACACTAAACTATAATAACATTTCTACAATGGCAACTAAGTATACTACTATTGGGTTTCAAATTATAGGAAACTAAATCAAAAGAAAACGTAGCCAGACAAGTGGTATTTACATAAATTCTTTTGAGAATAGTCATGAGATTTCCAAAGACATATTGCTTCTTTGAACAAGACAAGTGAGTTGTTCATTCATTTAAGCCTCAGGAAACATTTCTGTGTGAAAAGAATTTTTTTGTTTACTCTTTTTTTATTGATGTTTTGTGTATTTCAGATATCATTTTTCAATTCACTACAGTCATATTCCCCTTTCCCTTCCCCTGACCCCACCCCACCCCATATCATGCATTCTGCCATAACTGTCCTGCATCTTTCTCTCAGTTGTTTTTTTATGCTTAGGAATTCATATTTTCCTCCATTAATTTTATATTACTCTAAAGAAAAGAATTTTTAAAAATAGACTACCTTCACACATCTATTAACTGCCATTTGAGAAATCTCCCTACTTTTATAATTTCTATAACAAGAATGTGAACCCTTACAACCAATTTGCTATTTTACTCTTTTTTTAGAAAAACAGGTCTTCAGGCTCTAGGGAGATGACTCAATGGGAGAGCACTTCTTATGCAAGTATAAGGGCCTGAGTTTGGATCCCCAGAACCTACATAGAAGCCAGGTTCAATAGCATATCAGTGCTCTCAGAGTTCCTACAGCAAGACAAAGAGGCAGGAGGAGAACACTCCTAAGTTAACAATCCATGTAAGTGAATGAATCAGCTAGCATAGTGAGTGGAAAACAAGAGAGATACCCTGATCTCAAACAAGGTGGAAAGTAAGGACTGACACCCAAAGTTGCCCCCTCTCCACACACATGCTAAGACAAATGATACCTGAGCGCGCGTGCGCGCGCGCGCACACACACACACACACACACACACACACACACGCACACAAACACATCTTCAGCTTTCTTAATATTTATATATAATTATGCTACCTTTCTCTTCATTTCTTTAAAATATATTTTCATCTTAATGGAAATACTGGGCAGTTTCAGCTTGTGATTATAAAACAAGGATTCAGTTGGCCGATAGGGTTATTTTGAAGAATTTGTAAAGTAATGGCAGTAACTCCTAAAAACTTCAAAAAGCCAGAAACTGTGATTACTCAGTCATGGCTGTTGTCATCTGGAAATTACAGGCAGCTGTAGAGGTAGCTAAGTAACACATGGCAGCTTATAGGAAACTCATGAGTCCCAGAGACTCCACGATCCAAGTGCACAAGTATGTGAGTGACTAATCCTACAGCTAAATTCCATCAGACCAGCTCCTAGTGGTATGGATTGGTCAGATGCACAGCACCATCAGCTCTCCTGGGTGATGGTTGTCATGTCTGTGCCATGCAAGGTAACGCTGAAAACACATTTGAATCATGAGAGCTTTGTAACCGAAGAGTTCAATCTAGAAAAGAGAGAAACAAATTCCATGGACCATTGAATCTTCCAGTTCTATTATTGTTGTCTGCCTAATGTCCCAGGAAGTTATGTGAAAAGTAAAAACCCATCAGTCATGGCAATCACATCATCAATTTGGGAATGAGAATACTTGTCTATTTGATATCAAGTAAGAACTGGTTCAGTCTCATTTCTAACCATTCCTTAGGATAACAAGAAATGAGGTCTTCCTGTGCGCCATTTTGTGATGCTTACTTTAGAACTGCAGTTACTGAGATCACACAAGTCATGGGCTTGATGTAACCACATTTACTTTACATATCAAAAGCTTTTGAGTTACCTAATTTTTTTTTTTTTTTTTATTTTGAGACAGGGTCTCCTTTTAGTCCCAGCTGGCCTGGAGCTCAATATGTAGACCAGGCTGGCCTTGAACTCATAGGATCTACCTGACTCTGCCTCCCAAGTGCTGAGATTAAAGGCATGGACTGTTACCTAACTCTTAAGTGTTATTGTACTTTTATATAAAATATTTTAAACCCATCTCAAAATTGAATAGAAGGTACAGTAGAAAGACAAATCTGACAACAATGATCAGTGCATGTTGTTTCCATATTTGGAAAATATCAGAGTGAAACCGATTAATATGTATAATCAATATAAATTAATCTTTTCAGCCGGGCGTGGTGGTGCACGCCTTTAATCCTAGCACTTGGGAGGCAGAGGCAGGCGGATCTTTGTGAGTTCAAGGCCAGCCTGGTCTACAATGTGAGTTCCAGGACAGCTGGGGCTACAGGGAGACCCTGTCTCGAAAAGACCAAAAAAAATAAATAAATAAAAAAATAAATTAATCTTTTCATTAATAAAATAAATACCCAATAAACTAATTTACAATAGTCTCAGAGAGGCAAAAGAAATCATATATCTTCATTTCTACAGTATATTTACTCGCAATCTATCTTTATCTTATTGCCAACTTAAGAAAATTTGACCAATATTTATCTTTTATTCTTGTGATAATATTGTCATTTGAAAAAATTATCAATGACTGTTAATTTTCTGAGTATGGCTTTTGTGAGACCTTGTTCAGTTGTAAGGTAAATGTGTTCAAAATATTTAGTTGCACACTAGGAAGAGAAGGATATCAGAAAATAAACCGCACAATTTCAGGGGGAAAAAATTAACTTACTTTTTAACACTATTTTTTTTTCAAAATAAGCCATTTTAAGTTTCATTATCATAGCTTCAATAAATTTTATCCTTGATTCCTCAAAAATAGTATTGATGAAAATAATACCAACACAGTTATGTTATTATGAAGTTCAGGGACCTCCTCTAATCAATGGCTACCACAATAGCAGTGAGCCAGGCAGAAACCTGGGGCCTTTTGCTGCAAATTCTAGCAATCACCAAGCAGAAGGACATCCTTGATTGGTAATAATCCCTTTGTCTTTTTGATTCAGGCTCTGATTCTCCTTCACATCATATTATCATCTGCACTACTAGCATATGAAAGGGTGACACAGGATTCAGTCCCCTCACCCTTCCCACCCTGTGTCACATCCTAAGCCCTGTCCTGTATTTTATGATATCTAGTTTATGACACACAAAAGCACAAATGTTTATTTTTAATATACTTTTATTGATGTTTTGTGTATTTCAGACTTCATTTTTCAGTTCAATTTAGACATATTCCCCTTTCCCTTCCCCCCACCCCACCCCAGTTCATGCATTCTGCCATACATGTCCTGCATCTTTCTCTCAGTCTTTTTAAAGTTTTTCTCTATAAAGGTTTATTGTTTGGGGCAGAATTTAAATGTATCAGGCCGTTCTTTGACCCAGTCCTTAAGTTGTGGTTGTTCCCTCCCATTTTATAGCTCCAAAATATTCCGGTATAAACGTCATATATGTACCAGAATTATGTCCTCTGGAAATAAACTGTATGTTAATTCTACAATATGTTTAGGAATTCACATTTTCCCTTTAATTTTGTATTACTCTAAAATATGAATATATATCTTCCACCCATGTATGTTACATACTATGTCTGAAAATAAGTGGTAAATTAATTCTAGGGCCCATTAAGAGATTCACATTATAACATGACAGTTGCTTTCAGATAGAAAGAAATATAACAATAATGTTGCTCAGCTTACCTTTCAATTGGGGGCTTTGGTGCTAGCATCCACAAATGAGGGAAACCATTCCCCTACTTGGTTTTGGGGACTGTGTTACTTCACTTAGCATAATGTCTTTAAGTTCCATCCATTTATCTGATGTCATCTTTCTTTACTGTTTAATAGAACTCCATTGTGTAGATGTACCACATTTTTGTTATCCACTCATCTGTTGAAGGGCATTTGGGTTGGTTCCAGCTCTTCACTATTGGGAAGAGAGCTGCAATAAACATAGATGTGCATGTATCTTTGCAGTAGGATGAGTCTTGTTGGTATATATTATATACCCAGGAGTGGTATGGCTGGATCAGGAGGTAGGCTAATTTTGAGTCTTTTAAGTGTTCTCCACACTGCTTTCCACAATGGTTGTATGAGTTTACATTCCCACAAGCAGTGGATGAGTGTTCCCCTTTCCCCGCAACCTCCCCAGCATTTGGTGTCTTTTGTTTTCTTGATCTTAGCCAGTCTTATCAGAGTGAGAAGATATCTGAGAGTGGTTTCAATTTGCATTTCCTTAATTATTAACAATGTTGAACTCCTTTTAAGATGTTTCTCAGCCAACTTTACTTCCTCATTGGTGAAGTCTCTGTTCAGCTCTTTACTCCATCTTTTGAGTGGGTCATTTGTTTTCTTCTTTGTTTTTTAAGTAGTTTGTATATTCTGGATGTTAATGCTCTGTCAGATGTAATAGTGGTGAAAGTTTCCTCCCACTCTGTGGGTTTTCTCTTCACTTCCTTGATTGTTTCTTTCACTGTACAGAAGCTTTTGAGTTTGATGAGGTCCCACTTGTCAGCTGTTGACCTTATTTCCTGCGTGGCTCTGTTTGATTTAGAAAGTCTTTTCCTACTCCTATGTAGATCGCTACTAACATTTTCTTCTATCACCTTCAGAGTTTCAGGTTTCACACTGAGGTCTTTGATCTACTTGGAGTTGATTTTTGTGCAGGGTGAGAGGAAGGGGTTTAATTTTGTCCTTCTATAAATGGTGATCCAGTTTTACCAGCACCATTTACTGAAGATGCTATCTTTCCTCCAATGAGCTTACAAATATTTCTTTCTTGAATATAATAGATCAAAGTGTGAAATTGTAGTTATTTTTAAAATTTATTTTTTTTGCATGAGTGTAATGCCTGCATGTATGTAACTACACCTGTGACATTCAATGCCCATGAAGGTCAGAAGAGAGAATTGGATCCCTTGAAACTGGAGTTAGGATGATGTTTAGCTTCCATGTGGGTGCTGGGAACTGAACCCCATTCCTCTTCAAGACCAGGCAGTGCTTTTCACCCCTGAGCCATCTCTCCAGCCCTGAAATTGCAGTTTTTATTAACCATAATGAATGTGAACACCATATCTACTCGAAAAGAGGCAATTAATGTTTATTTGTCACTGAATATTTTGCTCAATGGATTCCAACTGCTCTTTTCTCTTCTGGTTCCAAAGGCAGAGGTCACCTCCATTTCTCTATGATATCAACTCCATTGGAGCTGGGTCATGTGCCAATCTCCATATCTCCAAAGACTATCATTTACTCCAGCCCAAAGATATACTTAAGCTTTCTTCATAAAAGGTTCTTTGTCCAGTCCAGCGATCTCTGATCCTGGATTGTTTCACAATATGGGAATGACTTTTCTTAATTGTTTATAAGATTAACCTTCAGAATGGTTGTGGCTTGTAAAGTACAACATGCTCATTAAATTGGCTTCTTCAGTAATTCAGGCAATGCCTACAAACAGGCCTCAGTGGGCCAAGTTCATTGAGCTGTCTAAGCAAAATGATTAAAGGGACATGTCTTAGGAAAGCAGTTTCTCAAAATAAATAAATAAATAAACAAATAAAACATAAAAAAGATCTTATGTTAAAATTTAAAATAATAATATAAAAATAAAAATAAATTTAAAACAACAACAACAACAGAAAAAGGAAAGCAGTTTCTCAAATCCTCCCGTAGTTGTCAGGAAATGATAAAAAATCAATGGCACTTCCCTTTTGCTCAATCTGCACTGGTACCTCTCTGACATATATTTATCTAGAATGAAAATGTTTCAAGAAGAGGCAAATCATTTCTGAAATTGAAAGGAGATTTTACATAATGAGTATTATGAATAAAAATGGGGATGAGGGGGCTGGAGAGATGGCTCAGCAGTTAAGAGCACCGACTACTCTTGCAGAACACCCGGGTTTGATTCCCAGCACCCACATGGCGGCTAAGAATTGTCTTTAACTCCAGTTCCAGGGGAATCCGACGCTCTCTTCTGACTTCCGCAGCATTGCACGACACGGGTGCACCAATCTACATGCAGACAGTATACTCATACACACAAAAATAACTTGTCACCCTTTATAGAGAAAACACAGTTTGCGGATTAGCATACCATCCAAGAATCTGTGTCTATGCTCACAGCTTAGCTTGACATAATAATTGGTACTGCTTAAATGCCTGTACATCCAATAGCTTGTGCTTTGTTAGTATGACTAAAAAGGGTATCTCTGGAAAAGCTGTCAACCCATGAAGGGAAACAACCTGAACAGACTGGAGTCCAAAATGACAACTCCAAAGAAATTAGACTGTTTTCTTCTCACCCACTTGTGAGCCTTTCCCAAAGCCCAGGGAACAAACTGTGGAAGAGGAGGCGTGGTAGATTGTATGGCCTGCAGAGAGATAGGGGTGAATCATGAGACTACAGGAATATAGTCTGGACTCCTAACTGATCAACATGCCTGTGCACACAAGCTTCTCCAACTGGACTATGGGAACCTTGGGTTGTTCAAAATTTGGACATAGATACTTGCAAAATGCACCAATTACCCAATTGTATGACATACTGAGTAACATCAACGTTATCTGCAAACAACTGTGTCATTATATTGTAGAATCCCTTAAAAATAAAAATAATGGGGATGAGATTAATGTTAAAAAGGGTAATGTTGATACTATCCTTAGGAATGCTTTCAGAAGACTAAGAGAAAAGCTATTCTTTCCACTCTGGTAAATTCCTTGACTACTGCTTATTTTCCAAATAAGCATAAGTGATTGCTCAGAGTGACACATGTAGACTAAGAGATTGGAGAGAAGCAGAAGCCACACGGGGAGGAAGCAGCCCTCTCCAGCCGCTACACAGGTAAAGCAACTAGCCTAAAAGGGCTTTCCAAGATGCAGCATGTTTCAAAAATAAAACTTTTCAGAATGGTACATTTATTGAGCCTCAGTTGTCCTTGGACTGCCCAATGGCCTTGAACCTTTGAGAGATCTTAATACTCTCAACATGCAGCATTGCAGTCTTCTAACACTGGATCAAAATGCACATTATCTTCTCAAAAAATTGTGCACTTTGCGGTTGGAGAGACTGTTCAGCAGTTAAGAAAGAACGTAAGCTGTTCTTACAGAGGACCTGGGTTTGAAATCCAGCACCTTCATGGTGGCGAACAACTCTCTGTAACTCCAGTTCCAGGGGCTCCAATGTCTTCTTCTGTCCCCCATAGGCACTATATGACATGGGTACACATACATACATGCAGGAATTACACATATACATAAAACAAAATAAATTAAATTAAATACTTTTAAAATGGTGTGCTTCTGTGAAAGCCAAGGAAACTGTGACAGGATGTTAAGAAATATTCTAATGGAAAAATTATGTAATCAGTACCTAGAAAAGAAAAATAGGTTAGAAGGCATGACAATATAAATTGGTGCTACCTAACTATTGAATCAAAGCAAGAATATCTGTTTTACTAAGCTGTATTCTAATTATATGCATTGTTATCTTCTAGAACACAAAAAGCGGGGCAATTATAAGTGAGATTCTTTCTTATTTAAGATTAGTTAAAAATGAGTTCTGAAAGGCCCAAGAAAAACAGTTTAGCTGATATTAAAAAAAGATAGACAAAAATGAAAAGTAAAAATTAAAAAAAAAAATAACATCTAGTCCAGCACAAAAAATATTGAAAAACATTTTATATCATATTGTTTCATTAACCTTGACCTATCTTCTGCATAAGCCAAAACTGACAAAACCTTAGGGACATCTTCTTGTATTGTTTTCTTGTAATGTTTATTCTCTGGAAAAGTTAAAAGACCCACTGTCCAGTGAGAGCCTTTTGCCTTCTCTCAGCTTATATGGAAATGTAGATAGAGAGAAAAAAAATCCAGCCTTGGTAAGTCCAACACAAATACTTGGCAGTGTCTGGAAAACTGCGTCTCCACAAGCATGCCTTTGCTTTCCCCAAGTCTAGCTGAAGCCAAATAGGTCTCACTGAAAGTCACGCAGTAGGAAAACAAAATCGCGCAATATTAAAAATAAATGAATAAAAATATTTAGTAAAAAAATCTGTGTACTTTAACCTCAGTATTAAATCAGAATGTAATTTCAGATTGATCATTTTGAACCTGTAGACAATTAGCTGTTTTCTAATTTGGAAAACAATTTGGAGAGCAAGCTGTTAATAAATGGAAACATATCCTCCACATTAGTTACTGTAGCGAAAACTCTGAACAAAGTAAAAATTTAGAATATTTTCAAAAATCACAACAGATATGAGAACTGAATTCTAGATTTTGGGGGGGTGCTTTTTTCATTTCCTTTCTTTTTAAAATATACAACATGCCAAATGATTCTGACTCTAATGTATGAGAACTTAAAATTATTTCCCACTAAGTAAAATGCCCAGGGTGTGGTCTCCAGTAAGGATTTTTTTTTCCATTGCAAAAATGTGGAAATCAGAAATCAGAAGACTGAAACAAATAAATGAGTGTTTGTACCTCTCTCATTTTTGAAAAGGGAAAGAAAAAGAAAACAAGTTGGTGAGTGAGATTGCTCAGGTCAAGGTCTTTACCTCAAGCCCAATGACTTGAGTGTGATCCCTGGAATCCACATGGTTGAAAGAGAGAAGTGACTCCAATAAGTTGCCTTCTGACCTCCACACCTTTGCTGTGTACATACACATACATACATATATACATACATACATGGAATAAAAAAGAACAGGTTCATTAAATGATTCAACATGATACATTATTTATGAGATTTTGCTCTAATTGTGCTAAAATCCCTCACACTCTATATCCCTAGGACTTGTTGCTTAGGGACATTCATAACAACAAAATTGGCAGAGTAGCAATTTCAGTAATACTGAGGGGAAGGGGAAGCATTCATTGCATTAATTTCTGTGATCATCCTTCATTTTTCTACTGGATAAAATTGTGTTATTTATCTATGTTATTTTTATTGAGGCAGAGGGAAATTTATAATATTTGCATGTAACATTATGAAAACCAAGTTTGCCTAAAATATTCTTTCTTTTTAAGCTTTTAGCAAACAACCCTAAAGTTATTTGTTTTGATGCAATTTTCTGAACCACATTGACATGGTATTAAATCTCTCACCCCAACCCCTTAGGTAGTGGTTATGTGTGTAAGGACTGCGATCAGTTGGCTGACCAGCATTTCACTTATGACCACCATAGGACCAAGTACAGACCTCAAACATCCCCTACTCCTTTTTTAGGACTCACTAAGTCTCTTCGGGAATGGACATGGCATCTGAGATGTTTATTTCTTTGCACTCTCGGAAGTTTATTAAGTTTGGTTCCTTGAAGAACTTTCGGGTGCTGAGTTTGCAGATTCCTCGGGTTTTTAAACAACTACCAACCTGGAAAAGGAGCTGTCTGGGTTATTTTTGTTTTGTTTTCCTTTTTTAACAGATGTTGCACCTCTGGGTAGAATGATACCACTCACAGAAGAGACTTCTATATCATTAAGTCTTCTGAAGCCTGTAGTCACTGGCCTGTCCTAGATGCTAATTCTGTCCCCACTCATTACCCAGGCTGGTGGAGGCTTAAGCCAGTGGTCTGCTCTTTTGGGTTGTTGAGTGGTTGCCTTAATCACTGTTGGGTCCTTATCATGGCCTTTGGGAGCTTCTTTTGCTACCATCAGGTACAGCACAGTCCTGCTAAGGGAAGGGGAGCACAGTGCCCACCTCCAGCCATGTAGGAAACTGACCCCTCGGTGCAGAGGTCAGCTGGTTACTTTCATAACCCAACCTGAGAGGTACTTCCAACTCAGGTCCTTCACCTGGGAAATGGAATGTTTCCCTTCTGGCCATGCTTTCTACCTACCCAAAGACCGCTGGTCTCTGGACAGGAATTTCAGACTGATGGCTGATGGCCTATCTTTCAGAGTACACCCACTCACAATTTACTTCACAGCTGGTGACCTGATAGGTCTCCATCCAACCCCACACCAGATTACCAGGCTGGTGGTCTGATGGACCGCCGTCCAACCCAATGGCCACAACACTCAAAATCCAGGCCTGCTTCAGCCTGTAGGCACACAGAAATAACAGCCGGGAATTCTGTATAATGATGGTAATGGAGAATTCACTTTATTGTCTGCTGCAACTCACTTTTATAAGCAAGATGATGTCAGCTCCCAGAGCCAATCACAGACCCCCAGTTCCCCGCCACTGCACACTGCTGCTCTGCCTAGCATCATGTGCCTGGGACACATTGCTTGCTTCTTCTTGGGGCTGGGTCAGAAATCCCATGACTCCCACATGGTGCCCTGAGTGGTGCTAGCTGAGAACTAGCCCCTAATTCAAACTGGATCTTCCCACAACGGCCTGAGCTTCTACCTACCAAAGCTGGGAGTCCATCTTTGACTACAGTTCTGCAAATGTCTATGCTCTGTACTGGTGTTTGTGTCTCTTTCACACTGGCTTGAGGATGGTGGCCCGCAAAGCCTCCTGCTTCCTCATGCAGATCATCTGTTTACCTTCCTGCCCCTCCACCAGAACAGTTCTAGTTCCTGTTCCAGGTTGAAGATGTAAGAATGCAGTAATATGGGGTGAACTGCCACCACTGACTTTTGGATAGAAATAGAAAAAAAAAATTCCTCCCTCTCTCTACCTCTATCCCTCCCTTCCTCCCTCTCTCTGCCTCTATCCCTCCCTTCCTCCCTCTCTCTGCCTCTATCCCTCCCTTCCTCCCTCTCTCTACCTCTATCCCTCCCTTCCTCCCTCTCTCTGCCTCTATCCCTCCCTTCCTCCCTCTCTCTACCTCTGTCCCTCCCTCCATCCCTCTCTCTACCTCTATTCCTCCCTCTCTCTACCTCTATCCCTCCCTCCGTCCCTCTCTCTACCTCTATTCCTCCCTTCCTCCCTCTCTCTGCCTCTATCCCTCCCTTCCTCCCTCTCTCTGCCTCTATCCCTCCCTTCCTCCCTCTTTCTACCTCTATCCTTCCCTTCTTCCCTCTCTCTACCTCTATCCTTCCCTTCTTCCCTCTCTCTACCTTTATCCCTCCCTTCCTCCCTCTCTCTACTTCTATCCCTCCCTTCCTCTGCTCTGCCATCATCCTCATTAACCCACTTTCTTTTTTTAGTCTTCAGTTTGGAGTTTGGAATATGGAGTTTGGAAAATACAAATTTTTTATTGATGCTTTGTGTATTTCATACATCATTTTCCAATTTAGTTCAGGCATATATCCCCTTCCCTTCCCCCCACCCCACCCCTACCCATCCCAGATCATGCATTCTGCCGTAACTTTTCTGCATCCTTCTCTGTTTTTTTGTTTTGTTTTGTTTTCATTTTTTTATTGATGCTTTGTGTATTTCATACATCATTTTCCAATTCAATTCAGGCATATATCCCCTTTCCTTCCCCCCACCCCCAACCCATACAAAATCCCCATCATGCATTCTGTCGTAACTTTCTGCATCCTTCTGTTTTTTTGTTTTTTTGTTTTTCGTTTTTTAAACAATAAGTGATAATCTGTGAGTAAAGCATCCTTCATGTAAAACCAACTTGCGAGCAGCGTTGTTGCCCAAACCCACCAGCTCATGGGTCCCACCATCCAGCGGGGGGGCTTGTATGTTCAATCAGTTGATCAAATGAGTGTCCAGTCTATATTGTTGTAGTTTCACCATTCACACCAATCGCAGCCCTTACATTCTCTACCGTGCCCCCTCTTCCGCAGATTGTTCCCTAGGCTTAGAAAAGGGGCCAGGTGGATGAGAAGAAAAACAGTCTCACTTTCTCTGGAGCTGTTGTCTTGGTCTCTAGTCAATTCTGGCTCTTATTTTCTTTCATGGCTGCAGCTTGTCCAGGCAATAACCTACAAAATTTTATACATGAACGTTTCAGCCCTGTTGCCGTTTCATGGGAAATTGTGGAGACTATGAAACGAAATGAAGTGACTTCCTTACAAATTGCATTGAAATATTTATGAGGCACAGGTGCTGCTAACAGGACAGATAATTATTTGAATCACTTCTGATAATGAAAGATATCTGAATTCTTATAATTTTAAAGGAAAATATGGTAAAATATTTGATGATAAAAATAGCTGAATCAAGCCTGGCAAGGTGGCATGTGCCTTTAATCCCAGCCCTGGGGAGGCAAAGGCAGGCAGGTCCCTGTGAGATGGAGGGGCCACCCTGGTCCACAGCATAGTAACTTCCACACTTCCACATGGGCTGGGACTAGTGAGACCCTGTCCAAAAAAAAAAAAAAAAAAACTGAATCAAAACAAATTTGTAAGAAAATAAATAGTATAGTTGCTGCTAATAAAAAACTCAATACTGGGGCTTGCTCTGTGGTTAAGAGCACTGGCTGCTCTTACAGAGGACCCAGGTTCAGCTTCCAGCACCCACATAGCACCTAGCAACGGTTTATAACTTAGTTCCAGGTGATTTGACACCCTCTTCCTGCCTCTGGGGACAGTACATGCATAAGGTACACTTGCATGCATGCAGGCAAAACACATACACATAAAATGCAAATAAAAAGCTGGAAAGATGGCTCAGTGGTTAAGAATGCCTACTGCTCTTGCAGAGGACCCAGGTTCAATTCCCAGCACCCACATGGCAGCTAAGAACCGTCTTTATCACCAGCTCCAGGGGACTCAGACGCCCTCTTCTGACCTCCGTGGCATTGCACGACACAGATGCACCAACCTACATGCAGACAGTACACTCATACACATAAAAAATAATAAATAATAAAAATTTAAAAATACAAATAAATAAAAAAGTTAATTCAATATTACTTAGGCATTTAAAATAATTTAGTAATTTTGATCACACTGATTTCTTCCCTCTTTTGGTAGCATAGAATGAACACAACTTTTATACCAATTACTTAAAATTTTTCTTTGTCACACTAAAGACTAGGAAATCTAATTGGACTCTTTGGATTTTCTTTTATCCTAAATAGTGTTGCTTTTGCTTTTTGAGAATGGTTTCTGCATTATGAGTCTCACTTTAGAGTTTAGTTTGTCAGCTTATTAATACCCCGAGTTGGTTTGCTTGGCGTGTTATGCTTTGCAAAGTTTGGACAGCCCTATAATGCTGTATGCCAGTGGCTTAGTGCACTCAGAAACAGCTGGTGAGTTTGGGGAGGGGGCAGTAAGAAATAAATGCAAAACATTTATAAGGAACACATGCCCTAATAGTAAAAGGGGGTGTGCTGGTTTGAGGGAGAAATATTTCCCATAGGCTCATGGATTTGAACACTTGGTCAGTTGGTGGTGCTGTTTTAGGTTATGGAACATTTAGGAGATGCAGCCTTACTGGTGGAAGTCTGTCCCTGGGGGGTGGGCTTTGGGTTTATAACCTCTTCCCGCTTTCTGTTCTATCAGCTTCCTGTGTGTTGAAAAAAAATCTCATCAGCCAGCTTCCCACTCCCATGCTGTCCCTGCCATTAGGGACTCTAGCCCTTTGGCACCGTAAGCCAAAGTGAACTTCCTTCATTAAGTTGCTCTGGTCCCAATATCATAGCAACAGAAAAGTGATAGGGGTCTGACAGCCCCTTTTGGAAATCATCATACTCATTATCATGCAAAGGCTCTAAAAATATTAAAACAAAGAAATATGGCTGTGTTTAATGTAGATTTTCCCCAGCTCGAAGTTCCCAGAATCCTTTTTTCATGACATTTCTTTTTTTTTTATTTTATTTATTTATTTTTAATTTTATTTATTTTTGTATGTGTATGAATGTACTGTCTGCGTGTAGGTTTGTGCACCCATGTCATGCAATGCCACGGAGGTCAGAAGAGGGTCTCGGATTCCCCTGGAACTGGAGCTCTCCTGGAATTGGAGTTTCAGACGGCTCTCAGTCGCCATGTGGGTGCTGGGGATTGAACCCGGGTCCTCTGCAAGAGTGTCGGCGCTCCTAACCACTAGGCCATCTCTCCAGCCCCTACCTACTCATTTTAAAATACGAAAATGTACAGCATAGGAACGACATGTTAAACCTTTTACCAATGATGCCGTTTCCTCCCACCAGTTGTCACCAGCTATTCATTGCTTTTGTCTTGGCAGCAACATATGGTGCTCATGAAAGGGCAACAGAAGAAAGTTTCATCAAGTGTCTATTTAGAAGAGTGATCAAGGCTAAGAGACACTGGCAAGGGACATCCAAGCATTCCGGGGAAGCAGCAGCCACTCCCTTGTTCAGATGACCTTGAGCTCATGGACCAAGAGAAAGGAGTGGTAGGTAGGTAACCCAGTAGGACTAGCCATCGTAGGAAAAGGCCCTAAATAGGCCATGGGTTTAGGCAGAGCAATACCACCACTGCCAACTGAGGGTCTGCCTGGGAAGATCAGCAGACTAAGTTCTCTATCCCCTCTCCTCCTGGCCTCTCATCTCAGGACAATGTCTCTCTTCATTCAGATCTAGATGGAAGAGGGCAAGGGAGCCCACTGGTACAGTCCTTGGCAGTGTAGAGAGCAGGAAGAGGAGGATGGGCCAAAAATGGTGGAAATCCAGTGAGGGTGGGAGCTTGCCCACCCTCAGGGAATCAGTCTCTGATCAAGTTGCCCTCAACNACATGCAGGAATTACACTATACATAAAACAAAATAAATTAAATTAAATACTTTTAAAATGGTGTGCTTCTGTGAAAGCCAAGGAAACTGTGACAGGATGTTAAGAAATATTCTAATGGAAAAATTATGTAATCAGTACCTAGAAAAGAAAAATAGGTTAGAAGGCATGACAATATAAATTGGTGCTACCTAACTATTGAATCAAAGCAAGAATATCTGTTTTACTAAGCTGTATTCTAATTATATGCATTGTTATCTTCTAGAACACAAAAAGCGGGGCAATTATAAGTGAGATTCTTTCTTATTTAAGATTAGTGTAAAAAATGAGTTCTGAAGGCCCAAGAAAAACGTTTTGATATAAAAAAAGATAGACAAAAATGAAAAGTAAAATTAAAAAAAAATAACATCTAGTCCAGCACAAAAAATATTGAAAAACATTTTATACATATTGTTTCATTAACCTTGACCTATCTTCTGCATAAGCCAAAACTGACAAAACCTTAGGGACATCTTCTTGTATTGTTTTCTTGTAATGTTTATTCTCTGGAAAAGTTAAAAGACCCACTGTCCAGTGAGAGCCTTTTGCCTTCTCTCAGCTTATATGGAAATGTAGATAGAGAGAAAAAAAATCCAGCCTTGGTAAGTCCAACACAAATACTTGGCAGTGTCTGGAAAACTGCGTCTCCACAAGCATGCCTTTGCTTTCCCCAAGTCTAGCTGAAGCCAAATAGGTCTCACTGAAAGTCACGCAGTAGGAAAACAAAATCGCGCAATATTAAAAATAAATGAATAAAAATATTAGTAAAAAAATCTGTGTACTTTAACCTCAGTATTAAATCAGAATGTAATTTCAGATTGATCATTTTGAACCTGTAGACAATTAGCTGTTTTCTAATTTGGAAAACAATTTGGAGAGCAAGCTGTTAATAAATGGAAACATATCCTCCACATTAGTTACTGTAGCGAAAACTCTGAACAAAGTAAAAATTTAGAATATTTTCAAAAATCAAACAGATATGAGAACTGAATTCTAGATTTTGGGGGGGTGCTTTTTCATTTCCTTTCTTTTAAAAATACAACAGCCAAATGATTCTGACTCTAATGTATGAGAACTTAAAATTATTTCCCACTAAGTAAAATGCCCAGGGTGTGGTCTCCAGTAAGGATTTTTTTTTCCATTGCAAAAATGTGGAAATCAGAAATCAGAAGACTGAAACAAATAAATGAGTGTTTGTACCTCTCTCATTTTTGAAAAGGGAAAGAAAAAAGAAAACAAGTTGGTGAGTGAGATTGCTCAGGTCAAGGTCTTTACCTCAAGCCCAATGACTTGAGTGTGATCCTGAATCCCACATGGTGAAAGAGAGAAGTGACTCCAATAAGTTTTTGCCTCTGCCTCCACACTTGCTGTGTTACATACACATACATACAATATATACATACATACATGGAATAAAAAAGAACAGGTTCATTAAATGATTCAACATGATACATTATTTATGAGATTTTGCTCTAATTGTGCTAAAATCCCTCACACTCTATATCCCTAGGACTTGTTGCTTAGGGACATTCATAACAACAAAATTGGCAGAGTAGCAATTTCAGTAATACTGAGGGGAAGGGGAAGCATTCATTGCATTAATTTCTGTGATCATCCTTCATTTTTCTACTGGATAAAATTGTGTTATTTATCTATGTTATTTTTATTGAGGCAGAGGAAATTTATAATATTGCATGTAACATTATGAAAACCAGTTTGCCTAAAATATCTTTTCTTTTTAAGCTTTAGCAAACAACCCTAAAGTTATTTGTTTTGATGCAATTTTCTGAACCACATTGACATGGTATTAAATCTCTCACCCCAACCCCTTAGGTAGTGGTTATGTGTGTAAGGACTGCGATCAGTTGGCTGACCAGCATTTCACTTATGACCACCATAGGACCAAGTACAGACCTCAAACATCCCCTACTCCTTTTTTAGGACTCACTAAGTCTCTTCGGGAATGGACATGGCATCTGAGATGTTTATTTCTTTGCACTCTCGGAAGTTTATTAAGTTTGGTTCCTTGAAGAACTTTCGGGTGCTGAGTTTGCAGATTCCTCGGGTTTTTAAACAACTACCAACCTGGAAAAGGAGCTGTCTGGGTTATTTTTGTTTTGTTTTCCTTTTTTAACAGATGTTGCCACCTCTGGGTAGAATGATACCACTCACAGAAGAGACTTCTATATCATTAAGTCTTCTGAAGCCTGTAGTCACTGGCCTGTCCTAGATGCTAATTCTGTCCCCACTCATTACCCAGGCTGGTGGAGGCTTAAGCCAGTGGTCTGCTCTTTTGGGTTGTTGAGTGGTTGCCTTAATCACTGTTGGGTCCTTATCATGGCCTTTGGGAGCTTCTTTTGCTACCATCAGGTACAGCACAGTCTGCTAAGGGAAGGGGAGCACAGTGCCCACTTGCCAGCCATGTAGGAAACGACCCCTCGGTGCAGAGGTCAGCTGGTTACTTTCATAACCCAACCTGAGGTACTTCCAACTCAGGTCCTTACCTGGGAAACGGAATGTTTCCCTTCTGGCCATGCTTTCTACTACCCAAAGACCGCTGGTCTCTGGACAGGAATTTCATTGACTGATGCTGATGGCCTTATCTTTCGAGTACACCCACTCACAATTTACTTCACAGCTGGTGACTGATAGTCTCCATCCAACCCCACACCAGTTACCAGGCTGGTGGTCTGATGGACCTGCCGTCCAAACCCAATGGCCACAACACTCAAAATCCAGGCATGCTTCAGCCTTATGCACACGAAATAAAAGCCGGGATTCTGTAGATGAGGTAATGGAGAATTCAATTTATTGTCTGCTGCAAACTCACTTTATAAGCAAGATGAATTCGCTCCCAGACCCATCACAGACCCCAGTTCCCGCCACTGCACACTGCTGCTCTGCCTAGCATCAGTGCCTGGGACACATTGCTTGTCTCTCTTCTTGGGGCTGGGTCAGAAAATCCCATGACTCCCACATGGTGCCCTGAGTGGTGCTAGCTGAGAACTAGCCCCTAATTCAAACTGGATCTTCCCACAACGGCCTGAGCTTCTACCTACCAAAGCTGGGAGTCCATCTTTGACTACAGTTCTGCAAATGTCTATGCTCTGTACTGGTGTTTGTGTCTCTTTCACACTGGCTTGAGGATGGTGGCCCGCAAAGCCTCCTGCTTCCTCATGCAGATCATCTGTTTACCTTCCTGCCCCTCCACCAGAACAGTTCTAGTTCCTGTTCCAGGTTGAAGATGTAAGAATGCAGTAATATGGGGTGAACTGCCACCACTGACTTTTGGATAGAAATAGAAAAAAAAATTTCCTCCCTCTCTCTACCTCTATCCTCCCCCCCTTCCTCCCTCTGCCTCTATCCCTCCCTTCCTCCCTCTCTCTTCATCGCCTCTATCCCTCCCTTCCTCGCCTCTTCCCTTCCTTCCCCCTTTCCCTCTCTGCCTCTATCCCTCCCTTCCTCCCTCTCTCTGCCTCTATCCCTCCCTTCCTCCCTCTCTCTGTTTCTCTGCTCTATCTCTCTTCCTCCCTCTCTCTACCTCATCCCTCTCCTTCCTCCCCTCTCCTGCCCTATCCTCCCTTCCTCCCCTCTCTCTACCCCTTGTCCCTCCCTCCATCCCTCTCACCTCTATTTCCTCCCTCTCTCTACCTCTATCCCTCCCTCCGTCCCTCTCTCTACCTCTATTCCTCCTTCTTCCTCCCTCTCTCTGCCTCTATCCCTGCCCTTCCCCCTCTCTCTGCCTCTTCCATCCCTCTCCTTTCTCTCCTCCTCTTCTATCCTTCCCTTCTTCTCTCACCTCTATCCTTCCCTTCTTCCCTCGCTCTACCTTTATCCCTCCCTTCCCCTCTCTCTACTTCTATCCCTCCCTTCCTCTGCTCTGCATCATCCTCATTAACCCACTTTCTTTTTTTAGTCTTCAGTTTGGAGTTTGGAATATGGAGTTTGGAAATACAAATTTTTTATTGATGCTTGTGTATTTCATACATCATTTCCAATTAGTTCAGGCATATATACCATTCCTTCCCCCCACCCCACCCTACCCATCCCAGATCATGCATTCTGCCGTAACTTTCTGCATTCCTTCTCTGTTTTTTTTGTTTTGTTTTGTTTTCATTCATTTTTTATTGATTGCTTTGTGTATTCATACATCATTTTCCAATTCAATTCAGGATATCTCCCTTTCCTTCCCCCCACCCCCACCCTACCCATCCCATCATGCATTCTGCGTAACTTTCTGCATCCTTCTGTTTTTTTTGTTTTTTTGTTTTCGTTTTTTAAACAATAAGTGATAATCTGTGAGTATAAGCATCCTTCATGTAAAACCAACTTGCGATGCGAGCAGTTGTTGCCCAAACCCCACACAGCTCATGGTCCCACCATCCAGCGGGGGGGCTTGTATGTTCAATCAAGTTGATCAAATGAGTGTCCAGTCTATATTGTTGTAGTTTCACCATTCACACCAATCGCAGCCCTTACTTCTTAACCGTGCCCCCTTTCCGCAGATTGTTCCCTAGGCTTAGAAAAGGGGCCAGGTGGATGAGAAGAAAAACAGTCTACTTTCTCTGGAGCTGTTGTCTTGGTCTCTAGTCAATTCTGGCTATTTTCTTTCATGGGCTGCCAGCTTGTCCAGGCATAACCTACAAAATTTTATACATGAACGTTTCAGCCCTGTTGCCGTTTCATGGGAAATTGTGGAGACTATGAAACGAAATGAAGTGACTTCCTTACAAATTGCATTGAAATATTTATGAGGCACAGGTGCTGCTAACAGGACAGATAATTATTTGAATCACTTCTGATAATGAAAGATATCTGAATTCTTATAATTTTAAAGGAAAATATGGTAAAATATTTGATGATAAAAATAGCTGAATCAAGCCTGGCAAGGTGGCATGTGCCTTTAATCCCAGCCCTGGGGAGGCAAAGGCGCAGGTCCCTGTGAGATGGAGGGGCCACCCTGGTCCACAGCATAGTAACTTCCTCCACACTCCACAGTGGGCTGGGACTAGTGAGACCCTGTCCAAAAAAAAAAAAAAAAAAAAACTGAATCAAAACAAATTTGGTAAGAAAATAAATAGTATAGTTGCTGCATAATAAAAAACTCAATACTGGGGCTTGCTCTGTGGTTAAGAGCACTGGCTGCTCTTACAGAGGACCCAGGTTCATTCCAACACATCACATGAGAACAACCGGTTTATAACTTAGTTCCAGGTGATTTGACACCCTCTTCCTTGCCTCTGGGGACAGTACATGCATAAGGTACACTTGCATGCATGCAGGCAAAACACATACCATAAAATGCAAATAAAAAGCTGGAAAGATGGCTCAGTGGTAAGAATGCCTACTGCTCTTGCAAGGGGACCCAGGTTCAATTCCCAGCACCCACATGGCAGCTAAGAACCGTCTTTATCACCAGCTCCAGGGGACTCGCGCCCTCTTCTGGACCTCCGTGGCATTGCACGACACAGATGCACCAACCTACATGCAGACAGTACACTCATACACATAAAAAATAATAAATAATAAAAATTTAAAAATACAAATAAATAAAAAAGTTAATTCAATATTACTTAGGCATTTAAAATAATTTAGTAATTTTGATCACACTGATTTCTTCCCTCTTTTGGTAGCATAGAATGAACACAACTTTTATACCAATTACTTAAAATTTTTCTTTGTCACACTAAAGACTAGGAAATCTAATTGGACTCTTTGGATTTTCTTTTATCCTAAATAGTGTTGCTTTTGCTTTTTGAGAATGGTTTCTGCATTATGAGTCTCACTTTAGAGTTTAGTTTGTCAGCTTATTAATACCCCGAGTTGGTTTGCTTGGCGTGTTATGCTTTGCAAAGTTTGGACAGCCCTATAATGCTGTATGCCAGTGGCTTAGTGCACTCAGAAACAGCTGGTGAGTTTGGGGAGGGGGCAGTAAGAAATAAATGCAAAACATTTATAAGGAACACATGCCCTAATAGTAAAAGGGGGTGTGCTGGTTTGAGGGAGAAATATTTCCCATAGGCTCATGGATTTGAACACTTGGTCAGTTGGTGTGCTGTTTTAGGTTCATGGAACATTTAGGAGATGCAGCCTTACTGGTGGAAGTCTGTCCCTGGGGGGTGGGCTTTGGGTTTATAACTCTTCCCGCTTTCTGTTCTATCAGCTTCCTGTGTGTTGAAAAAAAATCTCATCAGCCAGCTTCCCACTCCCATGCTGTCCCTGCCATTAGGGACTCTACCCTTTGGCACCGTAAGCCAAAGTGAACTTCCTTCATTAAGTTGCTCTGGTCCCAATATCATAGCAACAGAAAAGTGATAGGGGTCTGACAGCCCCTTTTGGAAATCATCATACTCATTATCATGCAAAGCTCTAAAAATATAAAACAAAGAAATATGGCTGTGTTTAATGTAATTTTCCCCAGCTCGAAGTTCCCAGAATCCTTTTTTCATGACATTTCTTTTTTTTTTTATTTTATTATTTATTTTTAATTTTATTTATTTTTGTATGTGTATGAATGTACTGTTGCGTGTAGGTTTTGTGCACCCATGTCATGCAATGCCAGGAGGTCAGAAGAGGGTCTCGGATTCCCCTGGAACTGGGAGTTCTCCTGGAATTGGAGTTTCAGACGGTTCTCAGCCGCCATGTGTGGTGCGAGGATCGAACCCGGTCCTCTGCAAGAGCAGTCGGTGCTCTAACCGCTAGGCTATCTCTCCAGCCCTAATTTTATTTATTTTTGTATGTGTATGAATGTACTGTCTGCATGCAGTTCTGTGCACCCATGTGCAATGCCTCGGAGGTCAGAAGAGGGTGTCGGATTCCCCTGGAACTGGAGTTCTCCTGGAATTGGAGTTATAGACGGTTCTTAGCCGCCATGTGGGTGCTGGGGATCGAACCCGGGTCCTCTGCAAGAGCAGTCAATGCTCTTAACCGCTAGGTATCTCTCCAGCCCATGACATTTCTTTTTTTTTTTTTTTTTTTTTTTTTTTGTCTTTTCGAGACAGGGTCTCCCTGTAGCCCAGCTGTCCTGGACTCACTCATGTAGACCAGGCTGGCCTTGAACTCACAATGATCTGGCCTGCGGGCTGGAGAGATGGCCCTAGCAGTTTAGAGCGCCGACCACTCTTGTATAGGACCCGGGTTGCGATCCCCGACACCCACATGGCGGCCAAGAACCATCTGAAACTCCATTCCAGGAAAACTCCAGTTCCAGGGGAATCCGAGACCTCTTCTGACCTCCGCGGCATTGCACGAACACGGTGCACAGACCTGCATGCAGCACAGTAATTGATACACATACAGAAATAAATAAATAAAAACACCTTTAATCCTAGCACTTGGGAGGCAGAGGCACGCGGAGATCTGTGAGTTTGAGGCCAGCCTGGCTAACAGGATGATTCCAGGACAGCCAGAGCTACAGGGAGACCCTGTCTCAAAAAGACCAAAAAAAAAAAAAAAAAGAAAAGAAAACAAAGATCGGCCTGCCTCTGCCTCCTGAGTGCTAGGATTAAAGGTGTGTGCCACCACGCCCGGCCGCCCATGACATTTCTACAGTAGACTTTGAAATTAACATTTAGTGGAACACTTTAATGAATACCAACTTAGAATCTCGGATTCCTTTGAGGGTTCTCAAGGGTATGAGGTATACTTTCCTAGTAGGTGAGAATAATTTAACAAAGAGAAAGGGCCAGTGTGTATAACACATGATATTGGGACTAGAATGTTTCAATATGTTCTTCTCATGTGTTTGTTTTGCTGTGGTGACTGACTTTTATATCTTGGTTTGTCTTTTGTTTTGTTTTGTTTTGTTTTGTTTTTAAAATAAGGTCTCACTCTGTCCAGTCTGGTCTGAAACTTCACTGTGCCACCCCCAGCTGGTTTTACGGCGATCCTCCTGCCAGAGCCTTCTGAGAGCTGGGCTTACAGGCATGCGCCACCACACTTGGCCTTAGAGCGTTTCTGGACATTCCTTAGATTTGGGACTGATCTCTGAGGAGTCCGAGCTGCCTCTGTGCGCTTGGCAGTTCTCTCTCGTCCTCTTTCGGGTTCAACCGAAACTGGGTAAGAGCACAAAATAGGAATGAAGGAAAGTGCACAGAACACTATATTGCTTCTGGCTTTCAAACCAGGCACAATTGTGCACTGAGGCAGCTTCAAGTATATTGAAGATGAATGGATCTTTTCATAACAGTAGTTTATTTCAGGATATATTTCATGTTTGAACCGTTTGACTATTAATATCACTATGTCATAATTGCAATTCAGTTTCCAATGAAGCATGAATAAAGCAGTGTGCTTCCTAAATATTTCTAAGCATATATTTAGATTCTTCATAGGAGTAAAAGTAGCTAGCATTACTTTTCTTGTTGCTGTGACATAATATCTAACAGAATTTAAAGGAGTAAAGATTTATTTTGGCACAGTTTCAACGCAATCAATCCCTTCTCAGTTGGCTCTGTGTTTCTGGACCTGAATGAGGCAGAACTTGTGGTCTCAGGAATATATGAAGGAAAAGACTGTTTATTTCGTGGCAGACAGGAAACAGTAACTTAAAGACAGGAAGTGGCAAGGACGAGATATCTACAGGAACTTACTTCCTTCAATGGGGGGCCAATTTTTAGTTTTAAGTCCTACGACTATCTTAATAATACCTCCTAATAATACCTTATTATTATTCCACCTAGGAATTAATCCACAAAGTAGGTCAGAGCCCTCATCATCTAATCTCTGAAAAGAACCTCAAAGACATGCAGAGATTTGCTTAATAATCTCCTGGGCATCTCTCATTTAAATTAACAATCACATAACACAGAAGTACTAGAAGGAAAGTAGAAAGGTTATTGATGAAAAAATAAGTTATCATCCCTCCTGTCTTTTAAAATTTGCTTCCGTTTATTGGTTGCAGTATTGTTTTGGTATGTTTTCTCATCTATATATTATGCTCTTATATTTTATTTGTTTATTTACTTATTTAGAGTGTGTGGGTGTGGGTGTGGGTGTGGGTGTGGGTGTGTGTGCCTGGGCATATGCCACAGGGTGTATGTGAAGGTCAGAGGAACAGCTTTCAGGAATTGGTTCTTTCTTCCTACTCTGTGGGACCAGGGGATCAAATTTCATCCTTTTTACCCACTAAGCCATCTTCTGGCCCTCTGGGTATTATTTGGATTGACAGTCTTGTGTGTTCAGTTTGATATACTCTTATCTTACATGAAAAGAACTAAATATTCTTTTCCTCTGGGAGAAAAAGAAAAGATTTCTTTAACTTGTCATCAAACTTTCAAATACATACAGGCAATATTGCTATTTCTAGACATTCCATTCAGATTATCAAAACAACAAGAATTGAGACAGGAAACTGAGGTTTTTTTATGAGAAAAACTACTTTATCTATTTATATTAATCTGCATGTTTTAAAATAAAAATAGTAAGCAAAGCCATTGGTAACAGTACTGTCTGTGAAACCTGCAGACCTCCTGAGATCATTGAATAGCCTTTTTGAATATAAGATTTAATTCTGTGACTCTGTGAGAATTCCTAATAAACAAATGTAACTATTCTAAACACCTGCAGCAATTAAATTAATATTTTCCAAGCTTATTAGATCCAAAAATTTCTCTCACCTCAGAGACCCCAAGTTCAGTAGAAGATATTTTTGAGGAGCACTCTGTTGTACTTAGGATCATCATTTCCTCCTTCCTCTGGGAAGGATACTCAAAAAATAATTTAAATGGCTGATGGTTAGGTGGCCAGGTGATTATGTTCTGTTCTCATCAAAGCTGAATTGTAAAGAGATTTGTTTGTTTGTTTGTTTGCTTGTTTGTTTTTGAGATAGGGTCTTCCTGTAGCCCCAGTTGGCCCGGATCTCCCTCTGTAGAACAGGCTGGCCTTCAACTCACAGGGATCTGCCTGCCTCTGCCTCCTGAATGATATGATTAAAAGCGTGCACCACCACGCCCAGCTATAGATTTATTTATTTTAAGAGACACATTTAGGAGCAGCCACACCAAGGACTTCCTAGCTGCTGGCTAAGGAGCTCAGTGTTATATAATGTTTCCTCGCTGAAGCTGAGGACAACTGGCTGTCAATCTCCGGGTGTCAGATCTGCTGCAGATTCATAGACGGCTTGGGTTTTATGCTTCAAATGACTGTTGACTAAAAGAAAGTATACAAAATATATTTTCTTTTTGTGTTTGAAAGAGTAGTAGGATTGATATAGATATGACTTACATTTGAATTTCACTGATTTATGCATAGATGTCTCATTGATTTAGGATTTCTTTTTAAAATAGAAAGTTGTATCAATAATAAAACACAAAATCTGAATTCATGCACACAAAAAAAACCTGATATAGCAGAAGTTGCTGAACTACCTGCCTTAGTTTCTAATAAAATAATATTGGAATACAGTCACAATCATTTTATTTATATATTATTTATGCCTATTTTTCCACTAGAACAACAGAGTTGAACAATTGCAACAGAGGTCAAGTGGCTTGCAAAACCTAAAATATTTACTCTTTGACCTTCTATAGAGTAAGTTTTTCAAGTTCTAGTTTGTAAACAGTGTTGCCATATGTCTCAATAAATGCAGTTTAGAAGTAAATGGAGAGATCATGGAAAGAGGTGGTAGCTAATTTGGACGGGGAGGAATTCTGTACAAGAGCTGATATTCAAACACAGAGGGACATCTGCAAACAGTGAGGGAACAAGTTTGTGGGACCCAAGAACCAGGCAAAGAGTTTCCTAGGCAGACAGACTCAGTATCCCATGTTCAAAAATGTCTAGAAACCCAGTACCAACACGCAAAAGGAAAGTCCCATGGGTTCCTTGGGAAAAGGCCAGATCACAACTTCTTAGCAATAGTAAATAGAGATTTCAGCTGATGGGAAGGCACTGCTGAACTGTTGGGTCAGGTAAGTGGCAAGAGATAACAAGTTTGGAAATTATCACTCTGGTTGTGTGGTTGGAAACTGAATGCAGAGTGACAGTTAAGAGTGAAACATAATAACTAAAATTTGAAAACAAAAGCTTAAGTTATTATCAGATTTCAAAAATATTATTGATTAAAAAGATATGGACCAGCAAGGACTACACATCATTACTACTGCACATGAAACCTCCACGGCAGCTTCTAGGTACCAGTGCTTCGGGCCATAAAGAGATAACTAGTTAAATTCATTTTTGTGACATTTGAGTATCCTTTTATTCATTTGTTTAATGCTCTCTAGAGCACTCTCATTTGTGTGAGGGGAGGGCAGAGGTAGGTGTCAAGTGTCTTCCTCAATTGCTCTCCATATATGAGAGACAGAGAGAGAGAAAATAGAGAGAATATATATGGAGAGAGAGAGAAGACAGAGAGAATATATATGGAGAGAGACAGAGAGAGAAAGACGAGATGAGATCTTTTTTTTTTTTTTTTTTTTTGGTCTTTTCGAGACAGGGTCTCCCTGAAGCCCCAGCTGTCCTGGACAGCTCTGAAGACCAGGCTGGCCTTGAACTCACAAAGATCTGCCTGCCTCTGCCTCCCAAGTGCTAGGATTAAAGGCGTGCACCACCATGTCCGGCTGAGATGAGATCGTTCATTAAACCTTGCAGCTCAGTGATTAGCTAGTATGAATGCCTAGTGTACCTGGGGGATCCTCCTCTCGAAGCCCCCCCCCCAGCACTAAGATTCCAGACATTTCTGTGGGTTCTGGAGATCTGATCTTGGGTCCTTATGCTTGTGCAGAAAGTTCTTCAACTACTGAGCTATTTCTTCATCTGCACAGCTCTCTAGCCCTCTCTAATAGGGAACTAGAATTGAAAACCACCATTTTAGAGACAAATATTAAAAACAATAAACAGAGGTAGATTTGGTAAAATAACTAATGGTATGGTTGTGTAAAAGAGCAGTTCACATGCAATATGGATTATTACAGGAATCTTGGGATTATTTAAGATCTTAGATACTTTTGGGGCTGGAGAGATGGCCTAGCGGTTAAGAGCACCTACTGCTCTTGCAGAGGACCCAGGTTCGATCCCCAGCACCCACATGGCGGCTGAGAACCGTCTGTAACTCCAATTCCAGGAGAACTCCAGTTCCAGGGGAATCCAAGACTCTCTTCTGACCTCCACGGCATTGCATGACACGGGTGCACAAACCTACAAGCAGACAATACATTCATACACATCAAAAATAAATAAAATTAAAAAAAAAAAAAAAGATCTTAGATACTTTTAAAATCCTGTCAGGAGCCTACTTTCCGAAGCAGGTACATCTAAGTGTGCCTAAAGGCCACAGCAGCATCAGTGGCCTTCAGAGGGCCCAGACAGCCTCCCAATGCTGTTATTTGAATCAGTTTGTACTTTATTTATGACCTAAGGGCATTCACTGGCAGGAAGTTTCTTATGTTTTAAGTTTAAAACACATCATCTGTGCCCAGACCATGGCCCGAAAGATAGCATCCCAGGCCCCTGCAGGCCTGCCTACACAATGGTCCCCAGGAGCCAGTTGCCAGAGCAATACAACAATATTATTATACATAAGCACGGGCACAGACCTTGTAAGCCTCAGGCATAGCCATTACATGAGGTCATATGTGCAGATGTGAGTCACTGAAAGAAATAAACATAAAATTAATCACAACAAAGGAGACCTTATTGCTTAATGTGAAAATGATTCACTTGGCTTAGATCATGTATGAGATGGAACTTTGTGTTTTGACTGTAGGAAAGTAAAAGACACTTCCACTTTAAAAGATGCTCAGTTGACTAAAAGATTCTCTGTTCTGAAAATAAAACAATGGAAACCTAAAAGCCACCAACAAGCCTAATGACAATAAAGCTGCAGGTTTTCCACCTCTGCTCTCCTTTTGCAGTTCACTGTGATTAATATTTTCATCGAAAGAAAACCAAGTCAATTTAGGTTCTGGCTGTTCAACATGAGAAGCAGTAGAAATGGTCCAGACCAGGGGAAAAGGGAAAATGTAGAAACAGGAGCAAACTAAGTGCTGAGGACGAAGCCAGAGTTCAGGGAACAGTCACGTTTTCTCAAGATCTTTGAGAGACAACTGAAACCATTTTAATATTTAGGGTGCATAATGATGTTTAAGCTATGGGTGTTAAACAGGCAAAGAGACTTGCAGAGCCAATTTTTCTAATTCTTCCCAAAAAAGAATAAAAAATGGTTGATGGATTTCATGAGAGTGGAAAAATTATACTTTTACAAATTAGACAGAATGTTATATTTGCCTCATAAAATCTGTCTGGTGTGTTCTTGAAGATAGTCACCTAAAAACCTTTTTGGCTATACATTAAAATACTTCCTCCAGAAACTTCGTTTTTAACATGTATATTTTTAGAAATATAGATCTTCTTAAATCTGAAATTTTAAATATGAGAAGCTTTCAGTTTCCTTTAAGGCCTGGGTCACATGATCCTGGCCTCCAAAAACCCAACCATTATGTGCAAAGCTAAGAAGTTTTCTTTTAAAGCCTCAAATTTATAAACATCTACTGAACAAATACATTTATAAAAGTACTTTATTTCTAAGCTAATTCTATACATTTTAGAAATATAACAATAAATAGGTGGTTATTGCACGAAACGTGCTTTAAATGTCATTAGATTGTAATTGACAGGAGATCTCTTGAAAAATATAATCTTCTCCTCAGCATGTCTGTTTACTGCATTATCTAGATTCAGCACATTAAAAAGCCGCATGTACAAATAAAAAGAGTTTAGGTTTTGTTTGTTTGGGGTTTTGGTGTTTGTTGTTTTTTGTTGCTGTTGTTGTTTACTCTTAAAGGAACCATTATATTTGTTTGGCCCAATTTCTAAGACAATGACATTACAAAAATAAATAAATAAATAACCACAAGAACCTATTTTATCTTGATCAGTGAAAATAGTGAAGTTAGCAAAGACACAAAGGACAAGTCTTCGAGCAGGCTAACCATTCCTCATCCCTGAGATCAAGATTTGATCCATAATTGAACACTGAACAATAAAATGCTGCGATAGGATGTTACTATCAAGGAAAGTTGTAGGAACCCTCCGGGCCAGCCAGCGGAGTTCAAGAACCTGACCAGGAAGAGGTGAGTAGATGACAGAGCACTGAACTCTGGGAGCTGAGTGAACGGCAGGGAAGACATGAGCACCTGCCAGCTCGTTTATTGTGGGAAAGACAAGGATTTATATACGAATGTCCTCTGCTTCTTCTGGAAGCGCCTCAGGTGCTGATCAGACCACTGGCTCAGCTGTTGCCTCCGAGCGCAGGTTAAATCCGTTTAGTATTCAAGGAGGTCCGGCATGCAGCTGCAGGTGTGCAACACTCTACAGAAAGTATAAAACCTGCTGGTCTAACATAGTAGAGCAAGTCAAGGAACAGAAATCACCCATCTAACAAATTTATTTTTAGAGGACACAGTATGTTTTTTGTATATTTAGGTGATGTGAAAGATTAAATTTGTAGACTGTTTCCTATTAGTTTCTGAATAGTGGTGATCGCTATCTATATAGAACTAGATTTCTTTATAGCTAAGGAAGTTGTACAGATTTAATTTTTTTTTTCTTTTCCTGCATCTCTACCACTGTCTTAGTAACCTCCATACTAGGTGGGCTTATCAGAAAATGTGTGTATCCATTTCCTAGGGATTCCCCCTCTGGGAGTGGTTTCAAACAATAGAAATAAGTTTTTTTCAAAGTTCTGGAAGCTAGACATCTGGAACAAGGTGTCAGGGGCCCATGCTTTCTCTGAAGGCTCTAGGAGAGCCTTCATGTGCCTGTCCCTTGACCCCCACCCACACACACAGTAGGTCTCCTGCTTCAGGTGATGTCCCAATCTGCTCCCTTATACTTACTCTCTTCCCCTTGTGTCTGAGTGTGGCTCTAAATTCCCCACTGCTCATGAGAACCCACTCACTGGGTTGGGCCGACTTTAATCCTGTATAATCATCTCTCAACTTGATTACATCCACAAAGCCCTATTTATAAATAAGGTCACATCCACATATACGAAAGGCTCAAACTTGATCACATTCTGCTTTTCTAACATCCCTTTTAAGGGGACAAAATTGAACTCACAACAGAATATATAAGTCTTCTATTGACCTGACACTAATTTTTAAATATTAAATAATAAAGATTTTTACCCTCTAATCTAGATTTCCTGACAGTTTGTTTATATGCCTATTAGAGAAGCCTATATTTCCATCATAAATTCATAAATTCAAGAAATAGATCAATGAACATTGACTGGAAGGTACTCTTTTCAGACTGAGAAAAAAATCTCTTCTCTCTATTTTATGTACATACTTTATCAATATTTGCTTATTTTATATCACTCACCAATTTATGTTTTCATGAAATGTATAATCAAGACTTTGAATCCCATATACTTTTTCTTCCTTTTAGTCTATTATGTTTACTTACACATTACAGATACTTAATAATGACTCAAATGGTAGGCTATCCCAGTGTGAGGAGACACAATTTCACAATAGTAATATATCATCAGTACATCAGCATTTCTCTCTCTCTCTTTCTCTCTCTCTCTCTCTCACACACACACACACACACAGAGATTCCTTATATGGACACACTATATATAAATACATACATATATATATATATATATATATGTATTCACACATACATTTTCTATATTTACATATGTGCATCCTGTAATGGCTTCAGAGAAAATGATAATAAATTACTGGCTTCATATATCCATACATGTCATCTAGAGCAGTGATGTAGATCATAGAGGCTCATTTGTCACCTGGAGCGGTGCTTTGTTTTCTTTCTCAATGCTGTTTATAGCTCATTATTGGAGTACCTTGGACATTGGCAAAATCATCACTATTTGCAAAGCTATGGAGCCAAACAGGACTTGACTCTATTGCCATCCAATCTATGAGTATTACCGAATGTCCATTTGTTTTTCCACATCCCATGAAGACAGGGAACATTTTCTGCCATTTTTTTCATACTTTTGAGTCAACTCATAAGACAAAACTGCCATGACATCATATATAATTGAGATAATAGCCAGCATGTAATTGGAATCTGTACATTTTATAAATAAAAATCAGTTACTTGTCATTTTAAGGGAGATACTGAGAACTTTTAAAGTCATCAATACAGTTGACAATTAACCAGAAGAGCAGAGTTGGTTAGCTTTCTGCCTATGGAACAGGCAGTTGTGGTTGGTTTCTATTAAGGATAGCTGTTGATCTCTACTTTTTCCTTGCCTACAACTACCTTAATGGAAATTTCCTCTTTGGGATTGTGACATTCCAGTTCTGAGTATGGCTGTTCCAGTGATGGCTTTTCTCCTGTCTGACAAGCTGGACTGGGACTCAGAATACCCTCAGATACTTTCATCAAGGAGGCTGACCATTTGAACCCAAAAGAAAGCACTCATAGTTCAAATAACCCTTCAAGGTCTGGTGTGCTCTCCATGAGTGTGTATTCCTTTCCCGGGCTGAACGCAGGAAGCCCTCTTCCTTCAGGAGTCACCGCTGCTCTCGTACCCTGCATCCATCCCCCTGCCTCCCCAGAAGCCTTGCTCCGTCACTGCGTTTCCATGCTCCCAAGGCCTTTTTCTCCCTACACTGAGAAATCACTCAATTCATCAATTAGATCTAGTTTCCAGTTTAGGTCCTGTCCTTGAAAAATGAAAAAAGAAAATGAAGGAAGCTAAGAAAGACAGAGACAGAAGAAAGGAAAGAAGAGAGGGAAGGAGAGAAGATGGAGGTAGAGGTCACCAGCACTAACAGCCCCCACATGTAATGAGCAGTGCTTCCCTTCACAGTGCGGCCTCTTGAAATCCCAGGCCTAATACTTATGAATTTCTTTCCTCACTTCTTACTGACATGACTCTGTTTTATATCTTCAACTCTCTATTGTAGCTACTGTCTCAGATGCCACCAATTACCTATTGCCAAAACTGTAGAACATTTGTCTTTTTCTGGCCTGCCTCCTCAGGGAAGTGGCTCACAACCCTTGCCCCCAATATCTCTTCCTAGAAGTAGAAGAGATTTTTCCATCCCTGAAAAGCAGAAGGCAATTTGAAAATGGACTCTTAATTGTTCACATTATTTTATTCTTCATCATACCAGATCATAACTCCAATTCTCACACCGTCTGGGTTATCTTCTAATGAGACCTACAGCAGGGTCTCCTTTCAGCCCAAAACGTCTGGGCGTTGATTGGTAATGATTTTCATGCATAGGAGAGCTAGCAACAGCATCACCTCAACTCTGCCTTTTTGTCATTGGTCACCGTGATAACTTCATATCTGGGTCAGATTTCTTTCTGCTCACAAATGACACCTATAGCTGAAGGCAGGTTCAAATTAGCAGCCTGTTGACACAGTTTGATTACAGATCTCAAGTCTGATTTGCACCGTCATTTCAAGTATCTTCCTAACATGACATCCTAAGTAGATATTTTGTTCTTTTTTTCACAAGGAAATTTCGCAGGAAGGCAGAAAACCCACTACCTTAAATATAGATAAATAAGAACTGTGATAAAATACTACATATAAATTTCTGAGATCTAGCAGGAAAACATCCCTTTCTTTGAGCCTGTCTTCTACACTAACTGTTGTGGAAAGCCTTTACTTTTTATCTGTCTCAAATATTTTTGGGGGGTGTGACTTAAATATTTTATTTATTTTTATGCATATTAGTGTATTGCTTGCATGTACTTAAGTGAACCTTTATTGTGCAATGCCCCTGGAGGTCAAAAGAGGGCATCAGATCTCTGGAACTGGAGTTAGGATGGTTATTAGCCACCATGTGAGTGCTGGGAATTGAACCTACAACCTCTGCAAGAGCAGCCAGTGCTTTTAACCACTGAGCCATCTCTCCAGCCCTTTTAAAAAAA